>OOFH01112823.1:0-13837 GCA_900323355.1 Merlangius merlangus
CTGAAGTACTGGCTCCACTACCTGCACCCCATACTCAGACGACAGAAGATCCACTACGGCATCTACATCATCAACCAGGTAAACCAAGCCTGCCCTGTGTCAGTTATTCTCTCTCTCTCGCTCTCGCTCTAGCTCTCTTGCTCTCCCTCTCTCTCCCTCTCTCTCTCTCCGTCTCCCCTCTCGCTCTCTCTCTCGCTCTCTCTCTCTCTCTCTCTCTCTCTCTCTCTCTCTCTCTCTCTCTCTCTCTCTCTCTCTCTGTACACCATTCTCAAGCCTAATTTGGCCAACTTTGACGTTATCTATATATGGTCGCATCTATTTAAGACCCCGGCCATAATCTGGGAGCTTATTAAAACGTGTCTTCAAACACCCTCCATGCTAACAAGATGCTGTGTTAAAATTCTGTTACTTGTGGCAATTATGAGTGAGCATATAGCATAGCAATTTATTCTCATTAGCAAGAGATTATGTTTCCATGCATGAACGGCAGTGTTTACAATTTGATTTTGTACTGTTGATAATGACAGCCTATGGTTTATGTTGCTTTTCTTAATTTGCCAAAGATATATTTATAATTCAACATGGTTTTCGAACTTGAATATAGTTTTAATTGTGCCAAAATGTATTTGTGTAGCCCATTGTATGGCCAATGGTTTTGCCAAAGATAAATTGTCTCTGCATGCATTCTTGAATAAATGTGTTGTTTTAAATTGAAGGTTTGTAATAACAAAAGTGAAACAAAAGTACTAAATCATTGAATGGCCATGATATATCATCAAAGATTAAGGAAGACATGCTAAACTGAAATACGGCTTTCCCGACAACAATTCCAAAGCCAGTATAGTTTTCTTTGAAACATAGCCTACCTTTGTTTTTGTTTGGCCTGTCTGTTATAATTCCAATATCTTATCTGCTTTGGTTTATTTTTAACCATCTACATTTGATTGGATCAGAGACAAATGAATGTCACATAATGACCTTTGATACCATGAGTGGGACGTAGTGGTGAAAGCATATGTGTGATACAACCTTTAATGACTTTCAGATGATTTTACGCGTACCCTCAGCAGCGCAAGAGGACTCTTCACAGATCATGGCTTTTGGGTTAAGCTACGGAATAGATTTGGGTTAATTTGTTTAAAATAAGGGTATTTAGGAAGCTATAGCTAAACATATATGTTTAGAAGAGTTCTCCGGGCAATTCAGGCTCTTCAATTAGTCTGAAAGATGACTATATTGAATTAATGACATTCATTTAGCTCAGTGGTTCCCAAACTGTGGTACGCGTACCCCCAGGGGTACGCCACGTGACACAGGGGGTACGCGAAAACAAACAAACAAAAAAAAAAACATGGTTTGTAAAGAGCCTCGTTACATGTTTAAACTGGCGGATAAATAAGTGCCTGTTCACTCACTGAACTTTGTGAAAGCCAGGCCCCTGAACTCTCGCATTTTTTCTGCATTATGCAGTGAAATGGGCAGCGATCATGAGACCTTGCTACTTCATACAGAGGTGCGCTGGTTAAAATAATATAGAAATAAGTGATTTTTGATGTGTTATATGCTGTGTGTATGTGTGTGTGTGAGTGCGTGAGTGCGTGCGTGAGTGCATGCGCGTGGTGATGGTGGTGGGGGGGCTTACAGACAGGTTTTTTGTGTGTGCGGTAGTAGGGGGTACATGGCTGGAGGTCAGATGTCTGAAGGGGTACGTGGCTGTGAAAAGTTTGGGAACCACTGGTCTATACCATTACCTCCCAAACGGATATAGCAATGGCGTGAAACAGTTTGGCTATATTTCTCCCTATCAACCCCATTTCAAAAGCCTGCTTAGCCCACACACCCATCCAAACCTTCTGGCATTGTTATAGCCTAGTTTGGATAACTCCGGAGGGGGTTGGGGTCTGGGATCATTCTATAGCCTACCCATTTTTTACAGATCTATGGATCCTAAGAATGAGGTTTGCTGTCTATTAACAGTCAGTGCAGGGAATTACCAGAACAGCGCCCGTCTTTACTGCTATTATACGTAGGCCTACACCATAATGGGAGGAGGATGTGAAACCTCAACAAGTTGTAGTTTGCTCAGACTTCGCTGTGGCCCTCATGGCTATATAGAGGAAGGTATTGAGCCTACTCCTGATAGGATTCATATTGGCATCAGCTGGTGTGGGTTGTTCTGGGTTATATGTAATGCGTTTGTATATACAGTCATTAAAGCAGGAACACATCATTGAGAAGAAAAGAGTTTATAATGCAACTAAAGCAGATTAGTTGCATTAAAATATTAAAAGAAAGGTTAGAGAACAGAGTTAGAGGATATGGCTTTCGGACTGGTGGAAACAGGTTATTATGAAAAATTGACAATATGAGAACGGAGACAGTGTGCAGCATGAATTGTGTAAAATACAGAGAGGAGGAGAGGGCGGTGTTGTCCATTCATGCCGGATCTGTACATATCACTTTACGGCAAGTTAAATGAATATAGCCTACGTGATCAATCGGCTCGCGGCTTATTTTTTAAATAAGAATATTTATTATTCAATCATATACTTAATATAAGTTATTGTCAACATGAAGCCAGAAATTATTTCTTAAATCATTAACATAGCTATGATATAATCACATTGGCGTAGCTTGTATGTTCCGGCAGTCGTAAAGGGACATATGTACGCATGCGCAGTATTATGCACATGTGCAGAACGGAGCGGATATCAAAGTGGCTTCCTCAAACCAGCTCAAATCAAACATCTGGTACTTCTAAATGAAGAAAATATACGTTCTTAGGTTTTATAATCAGCTTAAAGATATATAGAGCTGACGTGAACCGAGTGTATAAGTATTTAAAATGAAGAAGAAGAGCTCCGAGAAGAAGCGCCATGTGGTGGCATGGATCAACAAAGCCGAGTGGGATCAGGTGCTGGAATATGTCTATTCAAAGGACTCCTCGTTGCAGAAGTATGCCTTGCATAGAATATCAGCATGGAAGGTCCGGTTCGCCAACAGCACCCCGGTGGCCGTGGAGGTCACAGCAGACCTGGTGAGAGCCCAGATCCTGGACCGATCAGGGAGGCTGGAGGGGGACGACCTGGTTCTCCTGTATGGGACAGCGCTGGTGAGGTTTGTCAATCTAATCACGGAACGACAGCAGGGGAGAGTGGCTCGTCCTTTGAGACTGCTGGCTGGCAGATTAAACCTCCCTGAGTGGATTGTAAACCTTAGACATGACTTCACACACCGAAAGTTGCCGAATTTAAATTGGTGCAGAAAGGGCTGTAAGCTCATTCTAAACTGGCTACAGCAGGAGTACTGGTCCAGACAGCTGGGAGGAGGAGTCAACGAGAGCTGGAACTCGCAGTCAGAAGGAGAGGATGAGGAGGAGGTAGAGCTGAAACGGCAGGAAGAAGGGCTTATTGCGAGGCAGAAAGAGATTGAATGTTACACCACTGCACGAGAACTGCTCATCTCTTTTTCAAAAGAACAGTATAACTCTATCGATGGACTCCAGAATACCCTGCCCGGTCAGCAGCCAGTCCTCTCTGAAGAGGTCAGCTGGGTCATCGCTCAGATCAAACACTTTGCGCGAGACTCTTTTGAAACACTGTTTGATGTTTTGGTTGAAGATGGATTCTTAATCCCGACCATTGCTCAGCTGGAATCATTGGGTTGTGAAACGTTTGAAGATTTCCATTCCACTCATCTCCAACTGCCCCAAATATATCTGCGTTTTTGGCTCCCCCTCTTGAAGCTCTTTAACGCACCATTCTTCATCCATATGCTTCTGGAGAAACTCTTTGTGGAATTGAAGGAGCTCTCAAATGAGCCCAATGATCACAGGGCTTTCTACATCTCCGCTTGGATCTCTGAGGTCATCGGCTGCAACATTAATAAGCCGGATTGCCATTTTGAATCCAAAGTCCAGAAGAGAGCGAGAATCAAGGACATGATATTTGTTAACCGCATTCAACTGAGATGGCAGCAGCTGCTGACGGCCTGTCTGGACGCTCCCTGTTTCAGCACCAAACACCTCCTGCAGCTCATCCTGGATGACATGGAGCACCCCTTGCCCTCTGAGACCCGCCACAAGCTGTTCAAGCTCTGCAGTATCTACACACAAGGGGCCCATGAGGACACCGCAGACCTCGCTGCCAAGCAGAGGGGACAGCCCATATACACACTGGAGAGCCTGCACGAGAAGCTGCGTCATGCGCCACGCCGGCCGGAGTCCGACTGCGCCAGCGGTGCGTTTCTTCAGGGCCAGCCCGGTGCCGACTTCCCGGCAGAAAACGCGGCGTTGCTCAAGGGCTCTCTGTGGCAGGTGTGTACGGATAAAGTGATGTGGAAGAACTATCCACTGGGCAAAGTTCCTGGACAGTCGGAAGAACCCTCCGGGATGATGGTGGAGAGTTACTCCACCATGGCCGTGTTTGACCAGCCGGTAGAGCTGGAGATCGCTGCACAGAACGCCCCCGGAGCCTCGGCGGGCGGGAGGGCGGCCAGCGGCCTGCCCTGGTCCCACGGTGACGTCATCAAACTGAAATCTGGACTGCAACTCTTTTAAATCCAGAAGCCACTGAATCTGTTTTTGTTGGGCTAATGTTAATGTTAAAGAAATATAGTACATGTTGCTATTCAAAAATCCACGAGACCCCTAATGTTCCTTGTCTATTTTCTCATGTATTTTTGTTCCAGTTGTGCAGTTGTGGAAAATGTATGTCAAAAGTAACTCCACATATGGGTAGGATTAACCCTTACCCTTACTTTTTTTGATGTAAGGGTAAGGGTTTTTTTGATCAACTTGGTGCTATATCAAATGTAAAGCGTTGCCCTTCATTTAATTCTGAAAACTCAATTAAACGATGTGCCCCATGTTTCACCAGCATTTAGTTTGATTCCATTTTCTTTAGAGATATAATAAATATATATGTAGGGGAGAGAGGGGTATAAGATGCACCAATTTTTACTCATGTTGTCCTTGAGGCAAGGATAAATAAGACGGAAGTTAAATGAAAATGTCCTCCAATTTACTTTTTCAAGTTGATGTATTTTCCTCAAAAAGGCTTGTAAATTTGCTGAACGTAACCTAAAACAAAAATATATTAAACCTCTCAATATTTCAGTTTTTTGCCCCTGCTTTGATGGATTTTCACCCTTGGCATGAGTGTCTTTTCTCTCCATCTCCTTTATCTCTTTCTTGGCTTGATAGCTTTTCTACAATGTTTAAAATATGAAAAACCAAATCAGTTGTGTAATACTACATTGAAATATCACTTCATACTTTGGAGAAGTTATACTTTAACTTTAATGTATCATGGTGGAATAGGTTGAACGGCTCACTTTGCCCCACAGCAACGATAAAGGAATAAACTGCCTGGTTTAAAAAATTCAGGCTAAACTTTATGTAAATTACTCCCATGGTTTTATACCAAATCACCAACATGTAAGACATTTTTACGCGTGGATACATTTGCTTTGACATAGCAGTCATTATACTTATACTTATTATAATGTATGTTAACTTATTTGGACAAGCAAAAAACTGTTTATTCTGGAAAAAAAACATTCTTGCAACTTGTGCTTCCCTCCGTCTCAGCCAGATAGTAATTATGGGTGCTACACTTCTGGAATTGATGGTCAAATTATATAAAATGTGCACAGTTGCCTAAATACAGGGAGGGTCAACTTATCCACTGGCTAATCTTACCCCACTCTCCCCTAAATATAGATAGAGATATATAGATATAGCTACAGAATGATAGATAAAGATATAAATACAATGCTTGAATAAGAGTTTGTTTTAGGTGAACTGTATGCTTTCTTGGGACTAACACATTGGTATCTATTGAAAGTAATCATATCAATGTTTGGTTAAACATTAGAAGTTTTAACAAAAATTATGCAATGTTTTTTAATTTGCAGTGTAGCCTTGGATTATATGTTAGCCAGTGTAAATCCATAACGTGGAAAGAAGAGTGTACAGTATCACCAAGTGTCCAGTAGGGGCGGAAGACCACGGAGAAAAGAGTACAGCAGAAAGAATCAGACGAAGAAGAACGCTGCCAACGCGGAAACCCTTGAAGTGCCATTGTTCTCTACTTTCACCTCTTTAATAGGTCCATGACTTTCACTGAGAAGGTGGTTGTTTTTCACCATAGAAGTCAAAGCTAGCAATCTTAAAAACGTCCAGCATATCGGGCTTTGGTCCAGCGCGGTGGTGGTATGTATCAACAGAAAAACCAAGCTGTTCATAAAACGCTGCGTCACTTTGGGGCTAGTTAGCTTATGTTAGCCTCCTCGGTTATTAAACATGCTGGCGTACGTTGTTAAAAAGCTTTCTTGATGTGCACTGACTGCTACTCTCAATAGTCTTTGATCGAATTATGCAAGTAGTAATGTGTCGCAAGGGGCCCACGCTATTCGTGGTTATCCGGTTTTATGTCATGGCCTTGTTAACCTGCGTCGCACTTACGTTGGTGGCAAATTAAGGCGCCATTTTACCATCTGGTAGAGATTCTCTTCTATAGTTCAGTTAGAGAAAAAAGTGCAGATCATCTTCGAGAGGTCAGTTATTGGAGATTAGTTCAGTTAGTGGCGATCCTCTTGTACAGGTCAGTTGGTGGAGAGCCTCTTCTGCAGGTCAGTTAGCAGAGATCCTTTTCTAGTTCAGCCCCACAATGAAGGCTAAGCATGTTATCAAATGTCCTAGACATATCCTGAAACCAAAACTTTAATACAAGAAAACAGTGCAATTCAATACACATTCACCACCTCTTTCCTTGTTCTTTATTCCAACAGATTCGGAGCGATTGTAAACAACCTAGTGGATAGTTGTCTTACCTCATACCTGAGCCACAATGATCACAAGGAGGAGAGGTTCAGTCAAGAGGCATGAGGTGCAGTCCCCTGAATTCGAAGTCACAGATGCTGTGGAGACGGTAGATGATCTGCCATGCCTACATGAAGAGGATGACGGCACAGGATTGGAGCTCGATGATTTGTTTGGTATTGATGACTTAAAATGGACCGACGATAAAGATACGACCTCGTCACTCTTCGACGTGGGGCTGAACGACTGGGGTGTATACAATATGAAGGATGACGATTCCATGTTCGAAGCATCCACAAGCCCATCTCCAGAGAGAACGCCATTCGAAGCAAGGTCTAAGAAAAGCGAGAACCGGGCTTGCTCCCTGGTTAACAAAAACGCCATTGCCGCCAGAATGAATCGACTCAAGAAGAAGGAATACGTCAACGATTTGGAGAAGAAAGTTGGATTGCTTTCGAACGAGAACCACAAACTGAAGCAGGATAATTGTGGGCTCAACAAGCGGGTGGAGGAGTTGGAAGATGAGACCAGGTACCTGCGTGCCGTGTTGGCCAACGAGAGCATGTTAGGCCAGCTCTTGTCCAGGCTAAGCGGTGTGAATGGGATGAAATTATCTTCCTCACTTTTCCAGGCAGCCAACCTAAATGACCACGACTATGCCCAACCCCGGAAGCGCATCAAAGTGGAGGAGAAAGATACCTCAGGCGGCATCTGTCTTCACGTGGACAAGAACCACGTCTCAGTGGAGTTCTGCACTAAGTGTGCAGAGAACGCAAGCGCAACGCTCAAAATGTAGGGTCAAGTACTTATCGTTGTTTTCAGATTTTGAGATGGAAAACGTAAACCCCGTAGTGATCTTCAAGGGGTTGGCAAACACTGTTGAGTTTGCTTAGATATTGACAGAACTGTGCATGTCTGTGTACAGTGTGATGAAGCCAATGTTTTTTTCTAAAGCACGTTACTGCTAAACCTTGTTGACAGTTTTCTTCTAGGTAATGGTTGATCTACCATGCGGGATGAATGGCTTTGAGAACACCTTTGCCTGCTTGACTCCATGGTAAGGATCAGACAAGAAAAGAAGCCTGTTTCTCTTGTTATGAAGACCTGAGGTGTTTTATAGCAAACAGAATTTAATTTTTAGGATTTTGTTTGTAACTGGGTCCTTTTTTTCAGAGTAGAGCTCTTAATTTAACTACTTAAGAACGTTTTGTACTTTCTTTTTAATTTTTGGAAGTATATTGTTCATGTTACGGTTCTTCATGTTAAGTGTAAATTACAATTAGAATCCTAAGTGTATGGCAAAAATAATTAAGACTGAGGTGAAGTTTCACAAAGAGCTAACAAATTGGCTTCGAATTGGCTTCCAACTGGGACTTAAGCGATCCAGTTCAATAATTATCACTATTTAGTGGAAGTGACTCTCTTTGTGAAGCTGCACCATTGTACAGAAGAATATTTTTCATTTAGCGCCCCCTATCTTTCTTTATGCTAAAGTGGATTCTGCTGTTGGAAGTTGAAGAGCCGGGACAAGCTGCTGCCATCGTGGCCTGGTTTATTTTTTAAAAGGTAGTATCGGTATCGATTGTTGTAAGTCTCTTCATTATACCAGTACTCACCACATCTGTAGCAGCACACACAGTCCCCGGCTGCCTGATGGATCAGGAATAGATGAGTCTCTAAAGGCCTCATTTACTACTTTGTATATACTATAGACATTTTGGAATGTAACAACTTAAGATTTTTCAAAAATTTTGTATAGAAATGTGAAACAGATTTACCAACTGTACATATAATTTTGAATAAGTATGTTTTGAGAAAATGTTCTTCAATAAATCCTATTTTGATCATACCTTCACCTTAAAATGTATATTGTCTTGTTCTGTACTGTTGATATTAATGCTTCTCTTTTTCTCTTTCTGAACAGCAAGCTCTGCAGCTAAAGGTCTTACTGAACATTTTGGTCCAGTCTGGTAAAGGTTTTCTAAAGAAATGAATAAGACCTGATTTGAGTGGACGTTAAAATGAGCACTATTAACGTCCAGATTGAGGGAGTTCAACTGAACATCACAGACCTTTCACATTCTCACATTATTCCCATGTCCTTTTGGAGTTATTCATTTGATATGTCATTGACATAAATTGCAACTCATTCCCAAAAACATGCTGGACATGGTAAGTTGTGTTACTAGTCCATTAGAGCATCAAGTGGGTGATCTTTGCTATGTATAGAACCCTTAAAGAGCCCATGACATGCCACCATGTGTCGGTTGATTAGCCGTTACAAGCCGTTTTGGAAATCTGTCCCTTAAGACATCAGAGGTGGGCGTGTCCACCTAGATGTGTGACGGATAGATGAGCAACGTTTGCTACAGTCCACTGGGTAGGCTGGTAGGCTGATCTATCCAGCACACATCTAGGTGGACACTTTCACCTGTGCTGCTGTCACAAGGGACAGATTTCCAAAACGGTTTGTAACGGCTAATCAGCCCACACCTGGTGGCATGTCATGGGACCTTTAAACTCGGCACATGTAATGTAAAAGTGATGCATCTGCGGATATAATCCTAGTTTCTGACAAAATAATTAGTTTTAGACAGTTAGATGAATAGTTTGTTAAATTAAAACCTGTGTGTTTATTTTTGATTACTTGAACAGCGATAGCCACATATACGTTGTTTAGTCTATGTTTTGGGAAAGATTTGTTCTATTTTCATAAAGCCCATCAAGCATTTGAGTAATGTGAATGTGGAAGTGTTAAGTGAGGTTCCCTAGTATATTCTACTAGACAAGATTTATTTTGTAAATGGGTAAAACAAGTTGTGTAAACATGGACAGAAATGTTTTTGACATTTTTGTTTTGCAAAGTCAGACATGCAAGTCTCTTCCCATTGCAACCGCCACTCATTTCTGGTGCTTGCTGTTCAGCATAATGCACTCCCTTATAGGTGTTCATCTTACAATTCTTATGCATAAGTCTATTTAACTGTCATAGGCAGAGGTGGAAAAAGTTTTTACAAAGCTAAAAGGGCGGATCCGAAATCTAATCAGGGTTACCTTTTAACAATGATTTTGAGGAATTGTACATCCTGTCATAAGAACTTAAACTTATCTTGAATATATTGGTTATTGTGACCTGATTGGCTTTTTTCAAACCCAACAAAACATACATTAAGTCCTTCTATTTTAGTCTATAACCTACTTTGACTTCAAGTAGTGTCATCACACTATATGCTAGACATCTGTGGTATTAAGACTCTTATCTCTGAATCATTTGTTCAATAGCCTACACAAAACGACAAACTATTTCAAGTCCATGACTGAAGTTTAAGTTTGAAGCTTGACATAATAGGACAGACGGCCATTAATCATTCAGCCTACCCTCACCTTAGTTTGTCTGCAAAAGCTAGGCTTGTTGTGAACTCAAATTCTCAGGCCAATGCAGCATGCATCTTGTCGTTCTTGACATACTTGCCTGCAATTGTTTACACCGTATCTTGTGTGGGTTAATATAAGTACAATACTTCAAACAAAACTTACTAAAGTAAAAGTATTTTTTAAAAACTACTGAAAAAAATACAAAATACCTCAAATCGACTCAATACGTTTACATTTTTCTTGCTACCATAAAATGCTGTGCTTTGTGCATCGTACACCACACAAATATGTTCCCCTCACGTTTATGAATGATTATACGATAGGATAAAATTTGTTTTATCGATTGTGGGGACAGTTAAGCGAAAGCGGCAGTACAGCAGTTATTAAATCTTGCCACGTTTTTGGTGAGACGAGACGTATCTCACTGCACAAAGTAGATCGACAAAGTAAAATAAGGGAAGTTATTGTAAGGGCAGTTTGTTTTTATGTTAATATTCTCAAATCGTTTAAAATGTATGCCTTTGTCTCAAAAGAGACGTGCTTTACACCAAAAAGCCAATTTGTATTTAATGCATAGCATATGCCAAAGCAAATGAACACAAGTTGGCAGCAGGCCGGTTTTCAGGCCTGGCTGCCAGAAGGGCCCAAATCTGTCACGGTACGTGAATGGGAAGCTACAGGGCAAGGCTTTTCTTTTGTAACCGTTTTACACATTTCTAGTGTATAGGGCTTGCACATCGCAAAGATTACCTCCATTTTGGAAACATTTGCATACTATTGTTAAAAATAGTTTTGGGTCATTGTTCAGAGATCACATCACATGCCACATGGCAGCTTTATATATAGCTGTGCAGTATGCCACAATTACTTTATTAAAGAAAGTCAATTCCCTTTGACTTTCTAATAGTGAAAGTCAAACGGAATTGAACAAGTTACATAGAGGTCCGAAATTACATTTCTCCATCTATATAATAAATCTTATAACGGCCATGTTACATAATCAGAGATGAAGTGAGTGTGATGGTCGAATATACTCATTTTAAATGTGTGATCGGGGGACAGGACATTAGTTTCTGTATTGCCAGTGTGTGATTAGTACTACCTCTCGTACATGAATACCCGCATGTTGCTGCAGCCGACCCGGCTCACCTGAGGTCGAACTACATCCTGTCCGAGCTGACAGACCTCTTCCTATTCTGCTCCATTCCCAGAGCTGGGCTATAACGGTTGAGCACTTAACCGAGAGCAGGAGCACTACAACACGGATGACCATGAGCTGGTGCTGGTTTATATGAAGTTGTAGGTACATAGCGGACCAACCTGCAGTCATTTAGTCTGAATAACTCCCCTCAACACATGATGCTCTGTGGAGCAGAGACCTCTAATGTGTATAATTTTAAACAGTCAATGTTGCAGTTTAGCATACATCCATTGATGCACTTAGACACATCATCAGTGATGGAACCTGGGGTCATTGGGTGTTTCGGGTCTAACAGTCAATGTTGCATATTGTTCCTAAAAACAAATGACCATTTCCAATTTAAGACTGATCCGTTTTGGTATTATTGCCAACATCTTCCATGGTATTTTTGACTAAATTGTGTGAAATTGTTAAAGGGAGAAAGTATATTTAACAAGTGTATTATCGATAGTAAACTAGTCGTGCTTGATGGCTCGTTTCATCTGCTGCTCACCCCTCTAGTTCAAACCTTCTTTAATAGGTCCATGGTTCAAACTTTCAAAGTAATCCATATTAGAGGACCGGTGATTGGCCCGAACCTGGTTATCTATCGGTCGGGCTTAATGCAATGACTACAGAGCAGCGCCGTTGGGGCTGTTTCATTAGCTACAAAGATGTCGGCCATATGTCACCCGATCCTTGGCTCTGATTGGTTTGTATCTCCTGCTCTGGCTGATGACGCCCCTTGGATTTGTGAAGATGACAGAGGACCGCTTCTCGGACAAGCGGCCAATGCTACGGAAGAGGATTAGGGCCATAAATAGGAGAAATCGGAGTTCTTTGTCCGAATCCTCAGTTTGAAGTCGGAAATATGGATTTCTGCGAATAAATTCTGAACGAAATGTTTATTTCTTATGCGTGGCCCAATCCTTTTCCGTACAGTGTCCACTCTTATTCTCGTAAGAAATATTATTTGAGTCCACAACATAAAATTGCGCAAATATCGCAAGCAATTCTAATAACTGATTCATATGATTCAGCAAAGAGGCCCCTGCAGGCATCCATACTTGTTGTTATGAAGTCTAGTCTCACAAACTATCAGTTTTTCCGGTTTTATGTTATAGCCCACGAATTTCTGAGGGGTGTTTCCCGGACACTCTTAAAGTGTAAAGACACGTAAGAGCTTCCGAACCTCCAAACTTCTTTGAGGGCGGCATGAACCCTAGCCCATGCGCCATGTGCCAAAGCAACAAGCTGCCTTTGGTCAATCGTCCGGCCTCCAAGGCACATCAGTTCTGTTTGATGTTGCATTACATCAATACGAAATCATAACCTTGGTTTGGTTCAGCCCATCTTGGCTTTGAAGTCTTGTTGATCCAGGATGGGATCTTTTCCCGCAGGACGTAGATCTGAAGACATATCAGCAGAACGCCCCTCATCTCATGAGCAGACATTAATGGCAATGATGGATCTGCAAGAACCAGATTAATATTTATTCAGCTAAGATATCCACATAATTATGTAAGTAAAATTAAATATGTATATTTATAAATACTTACTAAAACTTCTTCTTGATCCTTTATATCATCTTAGAATCAACAACATTGAAGGAAAAGGCAGGCCGCCCATCCCATGTTGATGGCAGTATTCCTCCAGCCACAAACCACTGTTGACCCAAGAGCTGAGGGAAATGTACCAACCTACCACCAGTGGTTAAAAACAAACGCCATAACGCAGTCTGCTGTGCAGGGCCGCTGCTAAGCTTTTGGGTGCCCTAAGCTGGGCTGGTCAAGGTGCCCCCCCAAACACACACACACACACACACACAAAACCTTCAGAGTTTGCAATCAAACCGTTGCTATTTATTATGAATTGACATTAAATATACATAAATAAGAACATGTATATATTAAGTAATATATGAAACAAAAACAAAAACGGCAACAACAGGAGCACCATCAGTAATAGATACGTTATAAAACGTTCTTAACGGCAGCATTACAATATAATAAAGTAATAACAACTGCAGGCTCCAAAGATGACGGAAAATAATTATGAACTCAAATAAGGTTTAAAAGGAAGTCATCAAAACATCATCAAAACAAAATATCAAAAAACAACTATTTTTCACACTATTTTTTACAGACAAACAGCTATATTTTGACAAAACAGTAGCTACATTTGAATTATGAGGTGACCGAAGGAGTTATTTACTTCACTACTGCGTAGTCATAAACAGACCTTGTTTTAAGTTACGAAGAAGAGGGGCTCTCCAGTTATCCATGAGGACCGGGCCCCCATGGATGTAAACTATGCTAGGACTGTGAAACCTGAAGGAGGAGCAAAGAGTGCCAATCGGCAATCGGGGCTTGATTTCCACAGTCACAGGATCTAAACACTAGAAACTAATAAAGGGCAACAAAAAGGCTTCATATAATGTCTTCAGTGACAACCGTCAA
>OOFH01112824.1:0-18488 GCA_900323355.1 Merlangius merlangus
ACAACTACAACAACCTCGTTGAATTACCACCTAAATGTGTCACATTCAGCCATGCTACAAGCAGCGAGTGGTTCTCAGCCTACCATCACCACAGCGTTGGGATTGGGACGAAGGGTATGTGACTCCACGAAAGCAGAGGGCATTACGCAGCGGATATGTGACATGGTTACCACAGACATGCTGCCGATAAATGTCGTTGACGGACAGGGATTTCGTGAGGTAATAAAGTACATCGAGCCAGGTTACAATATCCCCTCTAGAACAACCATAACCACCCGCGTGAAAGCAAGCTACGGTTGCGCACACGACTTACTCCTGAGCATGTTGATATGCTTATATTCTTGAATAAAAATAGATAGGTCTTATCTATGCACTGAGGAGCACTAGGGATGTTTTTGTTTTGTTTTACGAAGTCATATCTCTCATCAGGCAGCCTATATTTTAAGTTAAAACTAGAGCTACGAGTGCAATCCAGTCTAATGTTATTGTGTTATTGTCACATTTCCCAGTTTAAGGGGGATTATAAATGCTGCTAATAGTCCACATGTGACACCTTATTTACTTTTCTGAATTTATTTTATTATGCTGCTAAGAGACTTTATTTAATTTATTTTCATGTTAAAGTAGCCTACATAGTACATGTTTCCAATGTCGCACATGAGAGATGAGTTTAATATTTACTATTCAGAATATGTTCTATATTCTACCAAAATGTTATTCCCTGCCCTCAAGTGAGCCCAGAATAAATCTTTGAAGGAATATGATTTGCATTTTTTTTTTTATCATAAGGAAGATCGCATTTAACGTTACATATAGAGTAGATAGTAGATAGAACCTATTCCGAGGGAAATTCAGGTTCTCAGAAAAATTGCCGCTTATCAATTAATCGATCATCGATCGATAAGATGATCGATCGATTAATGAATTACTCTATAATTTGCATCCCTAAAGCATGCAATACGAATAAGAAAAAGCATAATTATTAGTAATAAGTATTTGAATTGTTTCATTATGTTGGCAAGCAAGAAGTAGAATGAATGGGATAATCACCTCAAGGCACGGCAATAAACAGTTGGATATGCCCAGCTCATGGAAGGTTACCGCCCGAGACGAGGTCGAGAGCGGTAAGCCGTCCACGAGCCGGGCATATCCAACTGTTTATTGCCCTGCCTTGAGGTGACTATCCCATGCTAATTCACAGTTAATAAGTATAATTGACCGCTGTCAAGGAAAGTTTATTTATTTATTTTTTGGCTGACTATTTCTCTGCTGATCAAAACTACGAGTGCTGGGAAGTGGGAACAAATAAAATGCAAAAAGACACAGAGTTTGAAGATAGTTTTTGGTTTGGCAAGTAGCCGTGGGATAATGTATGGAAAGTCGCCGGTCATTATCCAAAATAAGCGGAGGTGTCTTGCCTCAGGGCGAGGCAAGACACCTCCGCTGCGCGTCGGTGTCCTGTTCGTCCTGTCTGGGCTTATTTTCCCCATAATGACCGGCGTTCTATACATCATTATCCCGTACATAATCTTTAATTGGGACTCAACTTCGCTCTGAATTGATATTCGATTTAGTTCTCAAAAATGACTGACTATATGTATCATACCATTGTATGTTACACATCGTAAATTGCGAACTTACATCTTATTCAAATGACCTACTCCATTTTGTGTGAGTTAAAACATTCCAACCAATTTACTTCCATTAAAGATATTACATTTGTGCTCTACAAGTTGGTAGTCATTGTGGAATTGAAAATTCCTCACACATTCAGGCCCTGTCCACACAGGCGAAAACGATCAGTTTTCCTTTGATGCGGTTCAGGAATATCTCCGTAAAGACGGATTCATTGCGAAACCACGTCGAGCTGTAGAAACACTGTAGTACACATTCCAGGCCCATAAGGGGAGCTGCTTCTGCTACAGAACTCCAGCAAAAAAAGAAGAGGCGAGCATGCGCATAAAGCCTGCGTGCTGTTTACAAACATACACTCCGAGAAGAAGAAGCAACAGGAACAGCTCTTTCAGCTTCTTCTCTTCTAAATGGATTTGGTGTATGTGTCTGTCCAAAATCCTTTTTTGCTTATTTTGGTAGCGGAGCAACAATAAATATGGCCCTAGAAACCCAACAAGGGACATTATCTGCGGCAGAATCGTCTCAGAGGACAACGGATGTAAACTAGCCTCTTAGGCTAACTGGCTCACTTTTAGTTTGACTGTTGATTAGTGTGCAATGTCCCTGAAATAAACCATACACACTCACATGGAAACCATTGGGATAGATGAAAACTGTTTTTTTTTATGTGCATACATTTGCACCCGAAGATGGACCGCAGGGTATTTACACTATCTGGTGTTTGGCGTGGTACTTTAGATTGCTGCGCAAAAAAAGCGGAGAAAAAACGCCTATACGACGCATTCTTAAGTTGGCTGTTTTTATCCGATAAGACCAAAATGCTATACGTTGATATTAGGGATGTGCATTTCTGGCAAAAAGTATTCGACAATCGGTCAATCAAGAACCACGCACGCACGTACGCACGCACACACACATGCACCTCGTATACACGCACACACAATGACACCGGGAGAGGCTTTTAGGATTTGTATGAAATCAATCTGTTTATTTCAAATACTGCGCCATCAACATTCAACATCAAAATTATTTCAACGTGGGCTTAGGCAGATAGGCCTACATGTGCCGAAAACAGATCGCTATTTATTTTACTGAACCCTAGACACGTCTTTAGCAAATGGATACTATGGCTAAAAAAATAACTTCACACAGTGTGTCTTTTTACAATTTATTTGTTACCAGCATTCGTAGTGTTGATAAGCAGAGAAATAGTCTGCCAAAGATGTTGACGTTGCTTAGCAACCGAGGATGCTGGGTTGATAAGTTACCGGACTACTTGCGGAGAAATACGACAGAAAAAAAAAATCCACTTTCCTTGACAGAGGTCAATATATGCTTAGCATTGGTGAATTATTAAAAAAAGTATTCACCACCAGAAGTTGTGATGGCCCATGCAAGTGAACGAAGCGTCCAACAGCATTGAGAAGAGCCGTGTAATAAATAACGATAGTCACATCATTATTTGATTTTCTACGTGACTCAGACTATTTGACGATTGTTGCCCATCCCTAGTTGGAATGTTAATGCATCTCTCATGGTAGAAAAGAAACCACTATTTTCAACCACTTACAAGGCTAGAAGTAGCCCGACACTTCTTTGGTAGTATAATGAGGGTCTTATCATATAAAACAAGGCATTGATCACTTTGTAAGTGCATAGATGGTTTATTAAAAAGGACATTTTATGCACACAATACCTTCAGTAGTTCACCCGTCGACGCCATCTTGTTAAGTCGATTGAACACAGAGCATGTGTGTTGTTAACGGATGTAGGGTTAGCTTCGATGGGTGAACAACTGAAGGTATTGTGTACCTTAATTGATAACTTACAAAGTTATCAATTCCTTCTTTTATGTGTTAAGACCCTCATTATACTACCAAAGAAGTGTTGGGCTACTTCTAGCCTTGTAAGTGGTTGAAAATAGCGATGAGAGTGGCTCTCTTACCATAAGAGATGCCCTTAGCATTCCAATATATATCATTTTGGTAGAATCGGCTAAAAACAGCCATAAAATGTGTTGTATAAGCGTTTCTTTGCTCCCCCAACAAAGTTTGAACTTGTTATCATTCAAAACGTATCCCAGATCCATCTTACACCGGATTTCCCCTTTTTAAGTATCGTTTTTAACTGTGAAATGACCGAAAGGTTACTAAGCACTTTTTCTTTTCGGAATGTATGGTAAATATTTTTTTAGATTGTACTGTCACGACAGCATTGGGGCTGTTGGCTTATTTTCTATGTTGCATCTTCAAAAGTGTGCATTAAAATGAGACATAGAATTTTAAACAGCACATTTTAATTTCTGCATCTATTATCAAAATATTTATTAGTAATACAGTGAAAATTAGTAGAAATGTGAGTATTTGGTTAGCATGTTGATTTACGGTGTGTGCCCCTAAAACTTCCGGTTGCGCCCCTGACATGTTCTGTTAGGTGCCAAAGTGCTCCTAGTGAAAAAGTTAGACTGGAGCCCTGTCCTACAATATTGGGGTGTTTCCAGCAGTAAAAAGGCTGAGGCAGCCCACCTAAAAAAATTTTTTTTACTCCGCCCAAGCCTTCAAGGAGAAATTAATTTGCATTTATCGCTGCAATTTGGTCATACAACCAGGAGGTAGCCGTGAAAGACAAAGAAGACTGCAGCGCTACCTTTTGAGAACTGGTTCTGGCTCGTGCCAAAAAGTGGTGTGGCAATGCTGTGGAGATTAAGCATGTATCCAGTATTGTTAAATGCCACAGCCTATCTGAATATTGCAGTTCTGGGGGCAAAGTGGGTTCTACCTTCTACCAAGTATAAGAACAGTTTGCCTAATGATATACTGGCAACAAAGTGTAGGTCTGACATGTTTTCCCAGGTTTCTGAAGCAATTCCCCGATCTAGATTTTCAATGGAGAGCACCGAAGAAAGCATAAGGACTGGAGCTTGATGCTAATGTAGCAATGTTTTCAATGCATGAATATGCTTTTGAAACTAGATATTTGGGGCCAATGATGCTCAGCCATAACCCAGGAAGTCCCAACAAGTGAAAGTAGAAAAAGAGGGAGAATCACAGATGGTAATAAGGAACAAAGGTTTTTGGGAGAGAAAGGCTCACTGCTTTATCTTGAAACTATGGAGTCAATTCTAGACGGTTAGGCTCAAGGAGAAATAAAGGATCAGACGATGGGTCAGGCCTGAAAAATCGGCTTTGACTTGGAAAAATCTTAGGGGAGGAAACACCTAACATGTATTTTATTAAATTGGTTAGTAGAATCCTAATATTGTTCTCTTTTTTCCCTCTCAGATCCTGTCCTATCACGATGGAATGGAGAGCCAAACATGAAGATTGGAATTAAATTGTTCAACCTTCGATTTTTCACTCTAGTCGCTGATGACTCGTTCCAAAATATTGAACCACTGCATTGTAATTTCTTCATTCAAACAAAAGTATGTTTGACCTTGAAGAAGTATCCATTTAACTCATGGATTGAAAAATATGCCTTCAGCACATGGACAACATGATAATGTCATGATGGAGGATAAATCATTGGAGAGAGCTGCCATTACACAGACGGAAGAATCAAATGCCTTCATCTGTACCGAGTGTGGTGGAGTTTTCACAAAATACTATATGATCTTGGCCCATATGTCCCGTCATGTTTCTTATGTTCCCTCCTCCGGCTCATCAAAAGTAACTGAATTCCCTAAAGAGTATGTGCTCCAGGAAAATGGTACACTGACAATGATAAATGGCAGCCAATCAGCAAATGTACCCTCCCCTACCCTATCTTCAGCTTCACCCTTGCATCCCTCGGATTGTAATGATGCAGCTGGAGCCAAGCCTACAGCAGCATCTTTGCGTCCCTCTCTTTGCAACGATGTTGTTGGATCCAAGCCTTCAACAGCATCTTTGCATCTCTCTTCTTGTAAAGATGCTGGACCAGTCCAGAACACAGGAAGAGGCTTTGAGTGTACCTTGTGCTTTCAGATCTTTTGGAGTAGAGAGGAATTGAGGAAACACTTGCCTAACCATTCACAAGAACGATTTAACTGCTGTGGGCTTTGCGGTAAGCGTTTCCTTACACTTGATACATTAAATATACATCGCAAAGAAAATCACATTCCTCCCAAAGCTAAATCATTCTGTAAAGTTGAGAATCAAGGGCATAAAAATGAGAGAACCTACCCTTGTAAAAAGTGTGGTTCAGTTTTTTTCTGGTTTACAGATTTTCAGACACACTCTCTCTACCATTGCAACGGTCTTAAAGAAGTAAAAAAGCACTGTAAGAAACTTGAAGAGTCCCATGAAATGGGTAAACTAAATGGCACATCTTCTGATTTCAAAACATTGGCTAGTTCTCCGGAAGTTACTGAAAATGCCAGTGATTGTCAGTCATACCAATGTGGTTTATGTGGGGACCGTTTCAATAAATTGGTAGCTCTGAAAGAGCATCATCTCATCCATCAAACCCAGGAAGAAATTGATCAGTTGAACCAAGAAGCTCGGATAACTTTCAGTAGGTCAACGCGTATGACCAATACAATGCAAGAAAGAGGTGCATCTGTTGGATCTAGCAACAGGAGTAGCAGTGTCCCAGCCAGACTTTATCCGTGTAAACAATGCAACAGGGTTTTCAATCACTCTAGTAGTTTATCACGCCACATGAGGTCCCATAAAAAGACCATGCATAAATGTCCTTTTTGCAAAAAGCTGTTTCCTCAGCACTGTGATGTGGCAAAGCATGTAGACGTGTATCATCAACCTAAATTAGAAAAGCAATCTGGATTGAAGCCAATGACTCATGGTTCTAGGCAGACTGCAAAAAAATCTAGATGTATTGGAAAATACAAATGTGAGGACTGCGGGAAGAAATTTGGTCTTATAAGTGTCTACCAAAGGCACCTACGATACCACAAGAAAGAACCAACTGCAAACCCTAACTTAAGTTTCAATAATTCCCCTTCCTTGGAGCTGCACATTAAAAGTAGAATAATGGCTGGTATGCCTCAAACAGTCCAGGAAAAGAATAATGCAGACATTGTGAACATGGGTTCAAGTCATACTAAAAATGAGCTTTATGAATGTATTGAGTGCCAACGGACATTTTCAAACTTGAAAATATTCCTTACGCACCAGAATTCCCACAACATTAAGAACTCTTGAGTAGCTGCTGTCTGGAACAACTCCTTTCCGGTTTCTCATCTTCATCCGCTTATTCACGTTCAGGTCAGGTCACGTTGTGTTCTAATGTGTTTCCTTAGTTCTACATGTTCGTAATGAGTTATCATTCATTTTATTAGTAGCATTACGGTCAGGTCGCACAATAATATAATACAAATGTGATACTGCCAAAAATGTAATCCTCAGGGCCTTTGGTCGAAATGCTTTATGCAAGACTTCAATGAGTCTAGAATTGTTTATGGGTGACCCGGTTTATGGTCTGAATCAAATATATTGCCATGTTCATGATGTGTATTAAAACAATTGGGAGCGCAATTTGGAAATATGTATTCAATATTTAATTATATCCGTTGTCTACCATTGTTTGAAGCAACTGATCCTCTAATGATGTGTGATTTTTAATTGAATTCATGTTTGACCCTTATGTAATCATTCTTTCATTAAATGTATCTTAACCATTTATAAAAGTTCCACTTTTTTTGTAATGGTAAAAATGAATTTCATGCATATTTCATTCCATCACATTTATTCTTACTTCAGAATTATTTACAATTATAAGATGTTCACCAATTTACTTGACTGACTATTTTTGCTGCAGCTATTCACCCCATCTGAGTATATGGCACCCGCAAAATATCCTTGTTGGGTGGCATCTACTTACACTGGCAACTATTTACAAGTGCAAAAACGCCAACATATTCTTTATTTTGCAGACCACTTATTTATCCCGAAAAAAGCCTAGTAAGGAAAGTTCCTCTGCTGCTTTCTCGTAGATTGTACCATCTTTCCCCGTCTTTGTTAAATACGACTGCATCACCTTCTCTCCCATGATGGTCAGCAGCTCGCAGATTTTACCTCTCCAGTTAAAGCGACTCATGTTTATCACTGCATTGTCTCTGTTGTAGCGACAACGCAGCAACACCTCTATCCAAATCCTGCAATGCCGTCTAATTGCATTTAATTTACAATGAAAGCCCAAATATGTGTAGGGTTCGTGAGGGTAAATTCGGGGTGTGGAATCAAGCGGTTTCCTCAACAGTAACTTCTTGGATGAAATGGGTTTTAAACATTCCAATTATTTTGCCTCAAAAAAAGTTATCCCCATTTAAAGCTGAAACTCTGGCTTCCTCTCCTGTTAAATGTGTATGCACTTATCTTAGGTTGCTTTGCATAAAAGCGTCATGCTAAATGCCCTCAATGTAAATGTTAAAACTGGGCTATGAGGCTTTTGCCGAGACAGATACTCTGCGCACTTCAAATTTGGAAAGACTGTTCCTATGCATCTTTCCGTACTACCAACAACGCCTCCCTCACCTTGCTCTACAACAAAGTACACAAGGAGACACCACTTTGACGAGTTTGATTCTGCACGACTATCAGCTCACTGATAAAAATAACCACTTCTTTGTATGCCTTTAATTGTAATCTATGTCCTCACAGTATAAATGGCAGTGTTTTAGCATAATCCTCAACCTGTGGTTCAATAATGCTGCACAAGGAACTCTGAACATAATGGTAGAACACTGAAATGCTGCATAAATGACGTACACCTATTTGTCATTTGTGAAACGTTCAGATGCCTTATCCACTTCTTTACACACAGATTTGGCATGTGCTTTTATGGGCTGTTGCTCTTTGGTTGCTTCTCATAGCCCCATGAGTGGTCTTTAACAAGCCAGACCACATTTATTGAAATAAGCAAGATTTGGTCACATAACTAAATTAAAATAATCCTGTACTTACTTACCGGGACACAGTATTCAATATTTAACATTGCAATGAGAATTTAACCAAATTTTGAGAAGCTCTGAATGTCTTCCGTTGTGGACATTTTTAAAACTGAAGAGAAGGACCACCTTGTTTTTTTTTTTTTTTCAATTTTAATGGCCATGCAATATGTACTGCATAGGGAGTGTTAATTTAGCTAAATGTGCTTGAATGTTTCTTGTGAACCTAGCTTGTAATGCAGAGAAATCCCAGGGTAAGATTAAATTTGGTTGCCTGGGTTCCCTAACCGGGATTAAGAATTCAATCTAGGTCTTTTTTTATTCTGAAGTGGGTACCTACTAGTTGGCCCTGGACCTGACAGAACTTCTTGAAAGTAGAAATTAACCATCCAGCTTTGAGATTTATCAAGCTTCATTTCCAATGACTATAACTGTAGGACCCAAGGGAATTGGTCAATGGCATTGCCTGAATGCTGTGGACCTTGACATAATAGACGTGTCTGGATGTTTGCTAAATTCTAAAGGTTTAATGTGAGTGGGCTTATTATTCCGGGTATTTAGCTGACGCTTTTTTCCAAAGGCACTTACAACCATTCAAACACAGACGGGGGGGTGTAAACCACACACGGCGACTGCTAGCTCATCGGGAGCAGTTACTTTTAGGTGTCTTGCTCAGGGAAACCTTGACACTAATGCGCGTATCCGATGGCGGATGCGGGTCAATTCGGTATGCAAAAGTGCACTGATGGTTCACGCCAAAAGTGTCCTGATGAGCCGTACTCATCTCGAAGTACTCCTCTGTTGGGGTACTGACTCAGATGTTTGAAAGGGGGCCAACAAGTTCACAAGCCGTCTGTTGATTGGTCAACAGAATCGTCACTTCCGTTCGACGGGCATGTTACAAACAAACACAGTACCCACAAGGTATTTCTGGACAACAGCGAAAGCTTTGTTTATTGAAGAAAATGTGGGGCAAAACTTTGACGTCCTTCTCAGACATTCTAAATTGTTGCTCTTTGTTCATTGTGTCGCATTCTTCTTATTCCTTGGATTTATTAGCAGGCTACACTGTCCGGCTGCTATTAAACCCAAGCTGCTGCGTCTATCGCCATCCAGCTTCAACCCCGCCCTACTGTAAGTGTACTGTCGGTGTTGGAGAACGCATGCCACAGCTGAGCTGGGCCAAACCGCACCTTCAATTTTGGGCCATGGCATGCTGGGCCGAAGCGCACCCACCGGTGGAAACGTGCAATAAGCTAGGAGGAGCCAGGGATCAAACTAGAAGCTGAGCTACTGACGACTTATTTTGCCAACCCAGACTTGAAAACATTGCCTTCAAAACAAGGATGTTTGTCCTCACTGATGTTGTCCCAGAAGAACCTGAAGCAGCATAAGTTGCCAGTACAGTGCCTTCGATGTCAATGGGAAAATGGCATTCACCCGGGTGCCACCTGCAGTACACAATGCAATGTTGGTGTTTCTGAGGTGGAAGTAGTAGTACTTGCACTATGATGTCAGAAATTTAATCTCCACTCATTTGGCTGTCCCATTGGTCACATTAAAAGGGCAGGGATGTCAGTAAATCAATTATTGGAGCTGTGTGCAGATATAGATATATAATATGTGACCCAGTACAGGAAGGAGCTGCCAACTGGATCCCCATGGGTCTTTCAGGAAGTCTCGGATCTAACTGCAAAGGGTGATGTGTGGCCCAGACCTCTGAGATTTGCTGGAAGGGCATGAGTTTGAGAAACGGTTGACCTAAGGTATCCATAATCCAAGAGCATACTTCATATTTAGGCAGTTGAACAAATGGTCAAGTGTGACCAATCATACTGCCCTTTGACAAAAGGCTCATACCATCACTGCAACTCAAGCACGACTGTGTTGCTTGCAAGTTGCAAGGGGGGGAAACGACATATTTCTGAAGTTATTTTGGCAACAAACACCAAAACAAATAACATTTTGGCAATGACTGCAGTGATGAAAGCAAAAGAAGGACTAATATACAGGTGTTAAGTAGTCTATTCCAAACTGACTACAAGCCTGTCAACACAACTCTCTTGATACTTGGATGGGATATAATGTACATTTCAGGGACTGAAATAAAAGGCAGTGAAATGAATCGTATTATGTTTGGTATGGCTTAATGGCAGGCTTCTGGCACCTGGACACATGATTGCCGCATAGCAAAATGCAACACAAAACGGCTACATTTGAACAAATACACAAACACAATGCTAGCCTGCAGCATATTCATACTTGCGCTACAAGGTTGTAGCCTACCACAAATGCAGCAATAGTGCAATCGTGGTCATTAATGAACCAGATTTATTTTAACTACCCAATCTATACTATAAATATCTTACTGCACTCCTGCAGCCAAACACTCAACACTTTAGGCCAGGCATGCTCAATAGCTAATACTTCTTATAGTGAGAACCGGCAGCATTCCCTTACCAACGTATTCGCTGTAACAATTGAGACCTTTACACTGGTGTGGACTACATGAGGTGAAGTGGCCATGGAGGCACTTTTAAGAAGGGAGCAATTTAATGTTCAGCTGGGGCAATTTTCCTTACATATTAGCTTATTCCATTATAACCTACAACTATATTGAAAACCTATTTGGATATATGTTTCTCTTTATTAATAGGTCGATGCAACTTGTGAATAACTGCAGCATAGTGGAACCCCAGAGAACCCGCACAGAAGCAAAAGCGCCATTTTGTGGCAGGTTCTCTCCTCAAAATGGTAGGTTGCTCGTGTCGTTTTTAACCCTTGGATGCCACACAGGACACCGATGGTCTTGCAGGCAGGGATGCACCAAGTATGATTTGACCATTCATTTCACAATCATGAGTGTCCCATTTCGCACAATCCCCGAGTATTTTTTATTCCGGGACCAAAATTGACAATGCAGATAGCATAAATTAACCGTCATCGCAAAAAAAACAAGAGGGGGGAGTAGCAGCAGTTGAAGTCAGCCGCAGCCCACTGGACTTGCCCGGATGAGTCCAGGAGGGATCCGTCTGTTACGGCAACAGCACCCATAGAACTCGGAGGGGAGGGACCTTTCGATGTTCTCGCATGTTGTTATTGGTTGTAAGGTTCCATTCCTGAAATGCATACAGTCAGATACATTGTCTGAAAGCCTTGCAAATACTGTGGACCGGATCATCACATCGGATACTGAATTGTAAGACAATCCATTGTCTATTGACATTATTGAAGAATTGGACTTTCATTGCGCCATCGCTGTAAGGACGAGCCAGAACGTGAGTTTTTGGTTAAGAACTGAAGTTATGTCGATTCCAGCTGCAGTGAAGCCATCATTATTGGCTGCTAGCTATGTAGGTATTAGCCATATAGCTGTCAAGGGTTACATTGATGTCATAAATAGCGTCAGCAAATATTAGCCGTGTGCTAAAGCGGACACGTTTGATTTATCAAGGCTAAAACCATAATAGATTTTCCTTTTATTGTGTGCGTTGTAACCGGCATGGCCCACGCTTTGTGTGCTAAACAGTTAGCTCCCTTAGGCTAATTTATACCACGTTAAGAAGCCCCGTTATATTCTCCCGTCATCAATTCCACCGTTGATTCATCGGCTTAGGTTAAAGATTACAAACACACGCTGATTTTGATGGTGGGCGCGGGTGTTTATTCCTTTTAATAAAGCAGTGTAGGCTACTGCCATTTCGCTAGGTCTGTGGGAGTCTGCAGGATGAGGGATCAGTCTGGCCCACTGCAAAAACGTCAGTGTCCACAAATGCTTACATAGAGAATTACCATTTATTATCTATAAATAATCCATTCTGAGGATTCAAGTAGTCTTATGAGATATGCTAAACCTGTCTCTAAATGTCTCAATCAAATGTTTCTCCTCAAATTATATTCATGGGACAGGCTTGCAACTTTCTACAGTGTATGTTGTCTCCCTCATTTAGGTTAATTCATAACTTAAACCACAACACTCGGTTTTTGTTGCTATAGCATACACATTTCTTTAAAATAAACATTGTGCAGGATTGCATGTCACGCAGTTTAGTCATTCATAAATTGTTTTTGATTAATACACAGGGCTCAACATTAAGCCTTACTTGCTTTAAACAACGACTTAGAAGCGTGTGTGTGCGTGCGCGCATTAACGTGTCCACATCCTCTAGCTTAGTCTTCAGCACGACTCTCAGGGGTCGTCCATTTGACTATAGAAGATGAGCTGGAATGTTATAAAGAGGGCTGTAGGTAATGTTTGAGAAATGAAGCAGAGGAGATAAGTGCAGAAAAGTAAAAAAAAATGCCTCCCTTCCATTGAGAAGATCTGCATTTCCCACACCAGTTGATCACGGGCAAGATGGATTCCCTCAATCACTGAAAATATGTTTGATTGGTCAAAAGGACCTGGGAACAGTCTGGAATCGAAATGGTCTAATACAGTAGTTTGTTTCGACCAATGATGTTGCTGGAGTATGTAGACGCATAATTGGTGAACACAGAATCTGCAATAAACTTATTAAAACATCAGACTTTTTTTCAGGGGGGCTGTTAATGATAGAGGTATTTTATTGACGTACGCTGCAGAAACCAATATTCAGTGCCAACATGTAATATTGTTTGATGCAAAACAAACAAAGTAGTAAAAAGTAAATGATTTATAAATTATTGAATATTTATGCATTGAAATGAAGTTTCTGCATTTTTTTCCTCTGAATTTAACTCAATTTTTTTTCAGCATTACACCAAACTTAGGCAAAGTGACCTCGGCGGATTGCCACAAATTGGTGCCCTAATAAATTGGGCTCCTTGACCCACTACAATTACACTTACGTTGCATGTAAATCCAGCCAAGTCACTGCAATCACACACACTTCACATACAGGCATTAGTTCATCGTTTACTTCATACTGCAGTAAAAAAAAAAAAAAAAACTGTGCATTATAACAAAATTACAACAAAAAAACATAAATTAAACATAAGATCCACCACCCCCACCTTGTTATTAAATGTTCCTAATAAATACATTTGATTTGATTAGCATTTTACAGACCGTTAAGGCGTTAAGTAAGGTCCACCACCGTTGCTTATCTCCCCATAAAAAGCTAGTCAGTGTTTAATGACGTTAATTTACCTTTGAGCATTTCCTATTATTACTGTGTAAAATGCTGTTTAGAATTAACGTTTATATCAAAAAAGAAGAATCGAGTGACGCTCTTATTCCCGCTCTCCTTGCTTGACCGCGATCTAGGTTCGTTTGCTCTTCCATGGGTCCCCGGATGTTTACACTGAATTTTCTGACACTGAATTTTGCAGCTGAATTTGGCATGTTGAATTTGGGGACGTTGAAAATATTTACGTTGAATTTTTTAGCGTTGAATATTTGATTTTGAAATTTTTAACATTGAAAAGTAAAGCTGAATATGATTTATTGAGTGAAATTCAGAGGCAAAAATCCAGAAACTTCATTTCAATGCATAAATATTCAGTGCTTAGAATTCAATGGCTTTTTATTTTCCAAATCTGATGGCACAGATTTACTTTCATAGTAAAGTTGACATTAATTGTATTTGCACAAAGGTAGATTCTTAACGGCTCTCCCCAGCAAATATATATGTTTTACCAGTCACATTCAGGTTTTTTCATGTCACCATGGAGGCTGTACAAGTTGTGGGAAATGGCAGAGTTAACGGCCTATTTACGTTTCTTAACATTGTCTTCTTACTGCAGCTATAGTGGTCAATTCTAATCATAGACCTTTTAATTATCCCTATCTGTTACATATATTGATGATTCCATTGTGGTAAAGTACAATCATAGACCTATACTTGTGATTTTTAACATTTATTGATCATCCATAGTATTAAACTACCATCATAGACCTGTACTAATCACTATCTGTTATATGTATTGATCATTCATAGTGGTAAACCAACATTATAGACCTATACTTATCGTTATCTACTACATGTATTGATCATCCATAGTGGTCAATTATCATTATAGACCTATGCTAATCCTGTTACATACATGTATTGATTATCCATAGTGGTCAGCTAATCATAGACCTATTTCCTATCTGTTACATGTATTGATCATTCATTTTGATAGCAGTCGGCGCAGCCTTTTCCCTTTGGACGCTCGTGTACTTTCACTTTCACAACTTCCTGAGAATGACTTGAAGTGCTGTGATCAAAAAGCTTCCATCACGTTGTGGCCCCCATGGCTTCAGTTGTCCCTGACCCCATAGAACCAAAAGTCACACCGCTTGTTATTCAAAGAATCGAATGACGATAGGATTGATTGATATAACGATATCGAGGGACGTGAGAAATGTCTATCAATGTCTATTGTTCCTATCGCTCTTTACTTCACGGTAGTATTTTAAGTCATTCCGACCATGACTCACAATCAATACACGTTTTTGGTTCTACGAAAATCTAACCTGGAGGAGTGGAAACAGAACAAACGTTCCCAACAGTCCAAGACAAAACGAGAGTCAAAGGGTATCTTGCAATGAAAAAGCAAATCTCAGGGTCTTTATTGTGCGGATATTTGGAGCTTGTTTTGGACAGCCGTTGTTTTGGACGATCCAGTGGAGAAAGAGTTGGGATTCCCAATTTAACACTAGGTTGTGTGTTAATGTGTGGGGCTCAGTCTAAGCAGCAGTTTATTATGATGTCCGTGTTAGGGTTAAGCTCAGTCTAGCTCCACTGTGTGTGACGCATTTTATAGATAACAGTATTAACGGTAGATAACGGTATTAAGAAAATGGATGGATGGGTTCTAACACACTCCTCCTTCCTAGAACGCTCAGCCTAAAACGCATTATTTATTTCATATCGTCTTCAAATTCCAGCTGAAACATTAGGTTCGCATACACAATATCAACTGACCTCTGGACGAGCCAAGTTACGCCTAGGTCTTTTGTTTACTGGCGGAGATTTCCGCGTGTTTTTTTTTCTATAAACATCTCTCAACCGAGTAATGTTTACTTTTGGTTATTCATATACTTATGTTTATGGGCTGCACTATTGGATATTTTTGAAACTTGAAACAGTATTATCGACCGTAATATTTATTTAGTTTTTTTTATATGCAAATAAGAATAGAGAATTTACCTTTCATTTTTATTTAGTTTATTGGAATGTTAAAAAGTTGTCATGTGGTTATGGTTAGACATTTCTTTCATAAAATTTCAGAAATGTAACTCTTGCTATATATCATTATCGAGATATGAAATAATCGTGATGGAAGATTTTGTCAGTATCACACAGCCCTAAATGACACTGGTGATTAGCTTGATTAGCTTTAATAAAATATACTATGTAGACCAGTTATAATGCAAAAGAAAACCTTTTTTTTGCATTTCTATATATTTTTTTGGGTTTCCAAATCTGAAAGTGTGTCTGTGTTTTGGGTGGGGGGGGGTGCTCTGGGTCACTTGTATTAACCAGGAAAATAGTTATTGACAACGTTATTCAAGATAAGCTCACTAAAGGATGAGGCTTGTACCGTTGTACTCCTCGGAGTCTAAGCTTACATATGGGTTCTTTGTAGCAGGTGAGTGGTTAATCTAGCAACGCTAGGGGGGTCCGGGGGCATGCCTACCTGTTTTTATTTTTAAAAATTAAAAACTTCAGTTTTTTTTGGGGGGAAAAATGTACAGATGGAGCTTCCAAATATGACATTACATCAATCAGTCAAGGTATCTGCTGAGACCAGATCAATGTGCCTTGAACTTGGCAGAATCTTTTCTTTTTTTTTTTTTTTTAAGTGGCGCTGATAATCCAGCAGCGGTGGTGCGCCGCTGCTAAATGCATATAGGGGAAAGACTGGATAATAATTTTAATTGATTGGACATCTGAAATGGTTAGCTCTTGTGATCGCCACAAATGGGCAGTCACAAGAGCTTTGATTCGCTCTGACCCAAGCTTGAGCAACTGGTAGTGATGGCGCTCGGCCACAGCCGAATTTTACATTCGGCTAATGTACAACAAAAAGGAGGTGTAGGAGATGACTTTTGATTAGTGATCTATCATCCACAGATGTGCATATCTCATTGTTTGTTTGAAATATCGACATCTACAAATTTGGTGTAATGATACCATATTATATTTAAGCAGAGGGGAACCGTCAGGGGGGCCTAAAATATTCTAGAAATTCTAAAATTATTTTATAAATTCATCAAAAAAAATGTTTCTGAGGAATTGAACCCTTTTAAAGCAGTCTATTGGTCAGCCTATCAGAATGCTCCTGACCCTGGGATGTGTCATAAATTTATCGATAACTTGATGACAAGTTCCGCCTGCTATGAGGGACATGAATCCAATAAACCAGTTAGCTAGATTATGGCCTTGACTTTGCTTACTTCACGACGGCAGCCGCTGCGAGTACCAAGACAGCTAGGATAGGAGGTTATTGTTTCTGATTTGGTATCAACAACGTTTGCTAGTTAATCTTTTAATGAAAGTGGAATTAAAAATAGGTAGACCCACACAAGATCTAAAATTGGTTCAGAAAACCCAAGCTTTTGAAAGGCATTTCAACTCCAGTCCACATATGGCAATACCCGTGAATGACGCGATGAGCAAGGAGCAAAAGCTTTACCGTTGGGATTTTTAAAAATTTCTGCTGTCATGAGTTTCGCATTATGGTCGTTGTCTATATATTGTACTGAAGTGCACGCAAAGCTTGTGTGATGATGCGATTTATTGCCTTTTGGATTTGCATTTTGCTAAAGAGATTTTGGTGATCACTCACTCTCTCTGTGCGGTTTGCTCGATGCATTGCTAAGGCTGGACTCGCGTAATGTTGTTTCAGAGCTGGACTTGTCATAGGTAACTATTGCAGTACTATAGAGAGAGAGGACACAGTAAGCAAGGCTGATGGTTAGCTTTTTTCGGGAAGGGGAAGGGGGGTCAGAGGGCCACGGTTTAAGAGTCACGTTTCACTACTCTATTTTAGGATGGATGGATTTTAACGAATCACGCAGATGCATTAGGGGTGTAACGATCTATCGATGTAGATCGATACATTGATTGATTGGCGAATGGTCCAACTGCATTGATACAGCGCCCAAACATCGATGCATATCGCTGTATTATAGGCTTTTATTTTGACAATCTCCTTGGCAGTTGTTTGTGAAACTATCTCTGCAACTGCGCCAAGCCGCTCACATATGCGTTCACCAGTTAAACGAGGCAAGAAGTAACAGTGAGCGCATGTGACTTTGAGGATGAATAGTTTTGGTTTGTGTTTCCAGATTGGGCAGATTTCTAAAACTATCTCCATAGATGGGGGGAATAGGAAGGGTCTATGTTCAAATTGAAAGATCATTACAGGCTCTTAAAGTTAAAGCTAGGGTAGGCGATTTTTTTACTGCAATATTTGGCAAAAATGTCATAATAGCCAGTCAGCTTTATGTAGGCGAAGTGCTCTGAGAATATCTGCTCATCACTTTGCTCTCCCCTGCCTCTGTGTGCCCCCCCCAAAAAATTGCCACCGCTCATGTACACTTTGACCAATCAGAGCGAGGCTCAGATTCTCCGTTCTTATTGGCTGTGGGACTGTCCGTCACCTTGGCACCGACGTTTGTGCGTCCCTGCGTCAGCGTTCACGAGCCTAGCAGTCTGACAGTTTTGCACTACTACGGTGGACAACAAACAATGTCTTCATCAACGGCCCATAAATTCCCCATTCCCCGGATACCATCAACTATATATGTACTTATGCAGTTATCAGTTCTAATGTTTAATTACTTCGGAATCGGACATGGCGTTTCGTCTTCCTATCAATGTAACTGAATTCAAATGAACGAGCATAACTGTCGTTCGGAGGGAGGAGCTATAGCAGGTAGAGCGTGGCAGGGAGGGACCAGAGAGCACGCAACGGAATAGGCTACTTGCACAAGCACTTCCTGATTCGCCGTAATACACAACATCATATAGGTAGACGCCCCCTTCGGCCT
>OOFH01112826.1:0-11887 GCA_900323355.1 Merlangius merlangus
ACATGTTGGTGTGGTCGCCACAATATATATATATATATATAGATATATTTGCTTTCCTCTTAAATATAAAAGCTCAAATACATCAAACTTCAAAGCATTCTTTTTCTCCATAAGAATGAACTGGAACCTAACTTTAAAACTGTTTGTTTTTACTGATTTCCTTTATACGTCCAAACGACCATTATTTTATTACAGGACTGACAGTTATGTGCCCATAATCCCTAAACACCCTTTGTGCTGTGACTCTGTAAATCCGTCTCCCATTAATTGCCAATGTAATGGGGTTCTCCGGCAATTCTATTCCTGTGAATGTCTCCACACAAACACGAGCACACGGCCAACCAATAAAGCCCTCAACAACTGTAACATTGTTATAGTCAACGCCAACAATATTTAGCAGGAGTTTGGAAAAACAGATTATTTGTTAATATATTGAATTTTATAGGCCTACTCTAAATCAATTCAAATAAATTGTTCTGAGCACTCTCTTAAACGGTGTCATTAACGCCACAAATGTAACTCTTCTCAATTTGTTGTGGTACCCTCATTACAACTTCTCATTTGATGGAATAAAAACATTAGTAACAGATTCCATTTTTTTCTTCATCTCCTCTGGAAAATGGACTTATATATTACATTTAAGAATTCAACATTAAATAAGTAGTAAAAGTCATAAATAAATGAACATTTTGAAAATGTAAATTAAAATTTGGAAAAAATAATAATTCAGAGAACACAAATATTTTATTGAAGAATACTGGGTTCTGTTTAAGTTTGTGTATAGCATTTCTACTTCGATGAGCAGAGGAATCGGTGGAAAAAACAACACTGACATCTCGCGTGAAAGGACGAGATTCGCCCGCGTTAACACGCGTTGGAAACCCCGTTTTGCCCTCTTCCCTGCGCTGTCCACAAGCAAGGTAAACCAGTGTCTCGTATCCCCTTAACTATTTGATTAAAAAAACGGATAATTCCGCTGCTGTACAACAGTGGAACGTCGCCGGGTAAACATTGACAGGCTGATTAACCTTGGCGTGATTTTCGCTCGGTCTCCGATTTAAGTACGAGCGTTTATAAACATATTTCTTTCATGCTGTGCTCTTATTCCTGCTCATAGCGATGGCTGCGCCCATGCCATCCATTAGAGGCCTGCTAGCTCACATGCTAAATACCATATCGGTATAGCTGACTTGATGTTAAAATGCCTTTTTAGACAAAGTAAATGTTTAGGGTGAAAACCGCTCGTCATTTGAGGTACTTCAAATCCAAACTTTGCTCATTCGGAAGATAAGAAAGCCATGCTTTGAGTGCTAGCTGAGCTATCTCCGGACATGCGCCTTCTGATCACCGTGGAGTACCAGTGTTACTCAACGGTGCGACTAATAAATGATCGTAATGTTCAATATCAATGGATACAAATGTGTCTACCCATTGGTTGAATGTCCGGGTTAGTTCAAGTATAAGTACGACCCCTCGCGAACTAAATTAACTAGCATCGCTATCTTGATGCGGTCACGTCGGTTTCTACACCTACAGTCGTATTCCGAGTTTTAACTGTATAATTTTTACTTTCTTGTGTATTGTAACCTAAACTTGGCTTCGGTCTGTTTTTGGCTAGCTCAGGATAGATTTTCAAAAAGGCTTGCATAGATATGTAGACCAATACAAAGCTATGTAAGAAAAATGGCTGCTAACTAATATAATCACTTGGAGATTAAGTTACTAGACTCCAAGCTCAAGATAAATCTAAAATAATACCTAATATTCAAGCTGTGGATGTAAGAAACGAATACTACGTAACCCTACTCCATTCAACCTGTGATTTAATCATTGGCTGCTGTGTTTCCCTAGAAATTATACGATATCAATTAATTCGCTACTTGAAACTATATTGCTATTTGCGACCAGTGAACGACGACCAATGGATAAAAGCCTGACCTAGACGGCAGATATGCATATAATGGGCGTCTTTAATGCATCTCATGCATGTATTCATAGACATTTATTAACTAGCTTAGCTGTCCACCTGGGTTAGACATTGTTTTTGGGTAGACAATGCATTTCGGACAATACATTTTAGTTATATTATTTCAGATTGGTATATTCAAATAATTTGAAAACTTGAGTTGTTATTGTGTTCCTCTTAGATGCCAGGTGTCACAGTAAAAGACGTTAACCAGCAGGAGTTTGTCCGTGCCCTGGCGGCCTTCCTGAAAAAGTGAGTGGCAGGCTGCTACAGTGATGGCTGTTGAGAGAAAGCTGTCTACACCATATTGATTGTTTGCAGACTTAGATTAACATTATGCTAAAATAACAGTTTCTCTTCTCTCCCAAGATCAGGAAAACTGAAGGTGCCCGACTGGGTGGACCTTGTTAAACTGGCCAAGCACAAGGAACTGGGCCCCAGTGATGACAACTGGTACTACGTCAGAGCTGGTAAATAAAGCCCATTATCACTGTTAACACAACTAGTGGCGTTTAGGTGTTAAGCGCTAGTTTTTCTACATATAGGCTCAAGATTCCAGTTGGAGTTTTGTATGTATTTGATGTGGTGATATGGTTGAGGAATGCACCAAAGCTGTCTTGATGTGGCCCAAATTCTGTAAAAAAAATCCAAGGTCATGGAAGATGAAATGTTGTAATTAGGCACCGATCAAGTATGACTTTCATAAAGTCAGTGAAAAATCAAATGACTTTGCAACTTTTGTTGAAGATGGCACTGCAAAGTGCACATGTTCCAACTCTGGCCAGCAAAGCCTTGATTCGTTTTTCTGCTGCTAGAGTATCCTCTGTTGTTGGATATGTTAAGTATTTTATTTTTGTTTTTACTATCAGGCCAAACAAATTTGAAATTGTAAATATTAATATATCTTGTTATGTAGCGGAAAACAGGCAACAGACGATTATGCAGGTAATTGGTTGTCAAATGGAAAAGACTGTAGCCAATTGGGAGCCATGCCGTCTTAACCTAATGCCAACAATTTATCAAGTCATCGTAACAGAAGCCATGGCAGCTAACGTATGGAAGTCTTTTAAAACTAACGGCTTGTATGGTTTCATATTTTCTGAAAAAATGATAAAAGTTAGCATTGCTAATGCCTCCTGAACACTGTCCAACATGTTTGTTAACACTAAAGTCTAGATTTAGATTTTGAGATTGGCAGGGGTTCCTCTTATGAGAATCGGGACTGGGTTATTGTGGAAGGGGATCAGTAGGTGTGTGTGGTATGCTGTTCGCCAAATCGCTTCCTTCCACTGACTAAACCGTTAAATGTAACTTAAGCTACCATAAGTCGTGTTGTCTCCCACTTTTTCTAAATTTTAAAAAAATCGTCTTTGTACCCAGGAATATGGAATGTGTCAAAACGTAAATAATCCTGCTGTAGTTATTCACCACTAAAGGAGTTGATCAACCTTATGCTAATCAAAAACTGTTGATTAGTTTGTGAATAATACCGCTTATCCCAAACTCGGTGCTTATGTGTATGGAAATTAGGTTTTTATCCTAATCTGTTTGTATCTTGCTCATATTGAACATAATTTTCTTTGGTCTCCCTCAGCATCGACAGTCCGTCACTTGTACCTTCGCGGTGGTGCCGGTGTGGGCTCCATGACCAAGATCTATGGTGGTCGCAAGAGGAACGGAGTGTGTCCTGCCCACTTCAGCGTAGGATCCAAAAATGTGGCCCGCAAGGTGCTGCAGTCCCTCGAGCTGCTCAAGATGGTGGAGAAGGACCCCAACGGGTGAGCCCCATTTCAATGTTCCTATTATTATAATACTGTATTACTCTACAACCGCACAGCCATCTCCCTCTTTGTGTTTAGCCTAGAGGCAATTGTTTACCCGTTGGACAAAGCTTCCTTCCATTTGGGACGCTTGTTTAACAGCGTGGTGAGATTTTAATCAGATCAGAAAAAACTGAGCCAAGATCTTCCCCAAATCTCCTTTAGTAGCGGTATAGAGCACATGGAAAACGACTGTCTGTGGCTCTTTTTGCTATGTGGTCATTGAAATGGGTTGACGTGTTGGTCAAGGCCAATGGGAGGATTAGATTTTCTGTACTAGGAATGGTTAGCGTCGCGATATACATAAAAAAAAAAAAAACATGCTGTATCATGTTGACTAGTCATTTAGCAATTCACTGGTGCTGTGGATATATGAAGGCTTTCCACCTCTCATCCACCACTATTGCTAGCTCTGATTCAAAGCTCTAGACATCCTAGAAGTATTGACTATCGTGGGTTCAGTCCGAAAGACATCAGGGATGTACACGCCTCATGCATTCCAATGTAGCTAGTCCATCAAGGCGTGGTGTCACCACAGACATTGAAGGATGGGTCCGGAGATTTGTGGTTTTGTAAGGGCCAAGTCACTCGCCTCATTTGGCAGGTTTGCTACTGGCCCACCAGCTAATGCTAGATTATAGCTGAATCAGTTGTGCACCAGTCTGCAAAATTAAAGTACAAGTGTAGTTCATTCAAACTGTCAAATGTTTCAACAATGAAGGAAACGACTAACTTCAAACTATGTGGGTGAGGTTTGCGGATGGATAACGGTTAAATTTTTATCCAGTTTTATCTCCCATGCCTCGTTAACCAGGTTACATTTCTGCATGGCTTGGTCAAGATTGACAAGTTGAATGATTTTCATTCAGGGCCAGTAGTTTATGACTCAACCAAAAACGATATCCATGTTTATAATGGCTGATATGTAGCTCTTTAATGTTGTGGCTTTTCAAATGAATGATCAATGACCTGCATGAGAGTTTCAATTTTGGTTTCTTATTTGGGAGACAATTACCTTAGGCATCGTATAAAGAAGTAAATTTAAACGTCTTTGTATGAGGCACGTACACTAAAGTTTGTGTTTCAGAAAACCCATTATGTATTGATCTTCAAGAAGTATAATTGGTTGCAATTTTTATGTCTGTTTTTATCTCTTCAGCGGTCGCAGAGTAACCTCCCAGGGAACCAGGGACCTGGACAGAATTGCTGGCCAGGTGAGTAAATGCTGTTTTAGGAGTGCTCTTGACAGCCCTGAAACCTGGCCTTCTACTGCATTTGGTCTTGACGAGAGCATGCTGCATTGTGGGATCCTGATTTTATTTGGGGCAGTAGAGACGGGTCTTAAATATTAAATAATCCCTCATTGAAGCCTCCTAAAACCATAAAATCTGTTTTGTTTCCCCCGAGTGAGACTTGTACCATGAAATATTTAATACGGTACATGGAAGCAAGGCCTGAGCCCCCCGGCCCTTTACCTCCATCTGAACCAGCTCCGTGAGGCCTGCTATATCAGTGACATGGCCCCCTATGTCATAACAGAACCAGTCCCTGGACAGCCCTGCCTGTGTACCTTAATTGAAAAGATGGGAAGGAACATAGTGGTCCGCCCATGTAGTTACTGTCGAAGGCAGCTCTGCCTGTGGTGAGACTTGAATAATACATCAATATCGCATCCCTGCAGAAATGAGTGACATCTCTAGTTCTTGCGAGCACAGCCAAGGTTGTTTTTTCTTCCCCTGCCGGGCTGTGTCAGCAGCATGCTCGTAGTTGTTATCTGAAAACGCAGACCCACTCAGTGGTGCCCTGAAGCGGGTCCGATTAAAACATTATACTGGTGCTTTGATACAGCCCCTTGTCCGTCAAGGGAATGTCTGCAAAAAGCCTGCTCAAAGCCTGGCATTAAATTCAGTGGTACTGTCCTTGAACACGCCATTTAACCGTTTTGTGGTGACCTACACACGGCAGTGTGTGGGGCAGCTTGTAAAAATGGTCTTCTGACCTCCTGCTGTCCAAGAAGGGCTAACGAGAGTGAACTGGAAAGGACAGTTGTCCGTCTCCAATCAGAAGAGAAAAGGCGGTGTGCTTGAAGCAAGGGTAAAGGGGCAACCACAAGAACAACATCTCATGCTTGGCATGCTGCTGTATGGCACTTGTGCTCAGGTTATTTACACATGCTAATGAGCAATATGCGAGAAGGCCACAGCACAGTATTGCTTTTCTTTTTGCTGCACAAACGAGGGATAATGCATTGCTACTGAAAGATGTTTTCTATTTGACATGTAAACTGCGTTTAACTGTTTGCGGTTTTATTCACAGGTTGCAGCCGCAAACAAGAAACCTGTTGTTGTCCCGGCAGCTGCGGTTGTTGTTCCTGCTGTTGTTTAAATAAATCATTTTGGAGAAAGTAAAACCCTGTTTTGTCTGTCTCTTGAATCACCATTGTTCCAAGAAGTAATTGAAATGAAACTTAAATGGTAAGCTTGGTGCGCTACAAGGTCTGTTAAGCTTCAGAATTGGGAAAGGTTGGACCTTGCTAAAACTTTTAGTCCCTGGTAAGATTGGGAGTTGAAAATATCAGAGGAAATGAATTTATTACATCAGTCTGTGTTCATGGGCCTGATTCAACTGAGACCAAATTTAAATTCTCTGGCTTATCGGGTTATTATCAAGCTCCTGAAATGGTTCTCAAGATGCATAATCCTATACGCTGTTTGTTACAAACCTTGACATGAACAAAAGGTAGACGCAGTTGAAAGAGCCACTGAAATTGAACCAACACTAGCTGTCGCGGTAAATTATGACCGGCCTGTTTCCCGGTGAATAAAACGTTGACTTTCTGGAATAGGGAATTTCTATGGTTAACAAATTGGGTCATGCATTCAATTTCTTTAGGTGTAGCAGTGCCATCTAAAGGCCTCTTCATGTTACTGCATTAGATCGTCTCTAGACGAGGCGACCATAGCCATTTCTTATAGATGGCTTTCTTTTTGTTTCTGAAGTTAAACACTTTTTTACACTTGCGTAGGTGTTAATGTTTAAAAATAATGTAGGTAAAGAATTGCTCTGGTTGATAATCGGAGGCAGGACTTATAACGGCACCATAGAGCTGTGTAGGTGTGAGCTATAGCCACACCGTAACCCAAACTTAATTTTACCAATTTGACTTTTCCCGACCAAAAGGTGACCTTGTGTACAATGTAACGGTAGTTAAATAAAATGGCAACGATTGTGATGAGGGGTATTTATTGTCCTGCAGGGGGTGCCAAAGCATAGAATAAGGTTATAGTAGGCCTATAGGTGTTCATTATTCTGCCCAGTTGTAAGCAACAATACGTTTAAGGCCTTCCTTTCAGAACGTAGAACAAAATTCAGGATTCTTTTATGTTTAAAGATACTAGGCCTAATGCCCAAGAGCACAGTTAGGCCATAGTGTCCCTTATTTCCATTATTTAAGCCCAAAGATCCCCAACATTTAAATTCAGTATATTCTCCATAGCGTTGGTCTTTTACCATTGCCATTGTCCCTTTAGTGCAATACTGATTTCCTTAACATTGTAGGCCTATGTCCAATTTACACAGCCAGGGGGCTCTTGTTTACTGTTAGACCCATGTATGATTAACCTGTGTATATGTTGGCTCTCTTGGTTTCCCAGATACTGGGTGTGTATTAGTCCATGGCCAATGTGCCTTCTGTGTTTACTATCCTCTTAACAATTGTGTGTGTGTGTGTGTGGGTTGTACATCACCAACGGTACCAATCTCCGAGCCAATGTGTTTATTCCCCGATCCAACTGTGTGGGTTCTACATGTTTTTTTTCAATACTCATAATGTAAACTCAAATCAAACATTCCACACGTCTCCAAGATCCACTTCATGTGTATTATTTATTTTTTAATTCGATAACTTCATTGTGTGTGTGTTGCGTGCTTTCTCTAATTCATTATTTTCCTCCTCTCCCTCTGATTCCCGTCTTTATTTGCATTCTAATACCAGCTGTTCCTAAACACCTGAACCACTCGCCCATCCCTCACCCCTTCCCTCACCCCTCCCTCCAGCCAGCCATTTAGAGCCTGAGCAGGATAACATGTCCTTGAGTGATAGGCAGAAATGTGTGGAATGCAGGAGAGGTCTGCTGTGTTTATGCACTTACTGCCGGCAGTGAGTTCAGTGTGTGTGTGTGTGTGTGTGTGTGTGTGTGTGTGTATGTGTGTGTTTAATTGGGTGTTGATGTTTCCAAGAGTGTGCCTATTTTTCTCTTTTTTTCCAATCAATTTTGGTAGCCTTCTGTCAATTTGTTTGTTCAGCCATGTGTCATTGTGTACAATGTAATTATCAGCATGCTGCAGAAACAACCGCAATGGAACAATTGACAAATTCACAGCCCCACAGCCCCACATTAAGGCAGCCTGTCTTTTTGTCCCTATACGTCCCCTCCAACACGTGTGGAGAAGGTGTCTTTTTGTCTACACCCCGCAGAATTATCCCTGTACTAGCTAGCTACCCTAAAAGTACAAAGTGTACACCCCCCCCCAACACACACACACACACGCGCGCGCAAAGGAACATACACACACACACACTCAAAGGAACATACACAAAAATAAACACAATCAACAATCATGCCCACACAGACAAAAACAATGACATATTTTGGCCTGCATGCCCCTGGGCCCACTTCTTCTTTAGAAGTTAAAATGTCCCTGCATTTTAGCACTTGCTATATTAAGTCCATGGCTGTTTCCCTGTGAAGCCCACGCAGGTCACTCTGAATGCTGATCTTATCCTAGCCCTGCCTGGATAACATCAAGCTCTGGCTGTCCCACGTCACTCTGCCTGTCCTCAATAACACTAATGTAGCTCATTAGTAAAGCAAATCTTTATTCAGACATTCTTCAATGCAGGCCAACGAGATGTCAGTGTTTTAGGAATGTAGCTGCCACTTGTTTAAATTGATCTTGACCATCTCAAGAGGCAATTATTTTTGTTCCATCTTTTCCTGTGTTGATGTAGGTCTAGGAAGTAGGTTGAGTGTATTCCAATTGCTGGGTTTAAAATGGCACCCACACAGGGGAGATCAGCAGAGTGTCAGGGAGAGTGTGCTGTGGTGCGTAGCGTCAAAGCAGCCCATTGTTGTGTGTGTCTGAATGAGTGAGCAGGCAAAGTAAGGTCAGGGTGATGTTTGTGTTAAAGAGAAATCTGCAACTCCTCTGAATCCTGTCAGACTTGAGGTAAGACAACTCCCCGGCCAATCAGAGGCCTAGTTTTGAACATTATCTGTCCCAGTGAGTCTGTACCGGATGAGTGCGTTAGAGGAAAGGGTTTGACCTCAGTATATCAGTTAACATCACTGATGGTTTTAGGGTCTATGATGTGTTTGTGTTTTTTGTGGTCTGTGGAGTAGAAGTGCAGCAAGTGTTATTTTCTTGTTGTGTTGTCCTGTGTTGGTCTTAGAGCAGGTGGTGTGAATCTGCAGCTAGTTCGGCACCGCTGTGCACTGTTCCACAGCAGGTGTGTGTGTTTTATATGCTCTTTAACACTGAACACCCCCCCCACCCACCTGTCCCATAGAGTGGGGGTGAATACACGAGGACCGGGCTGGCTTCATGTGTGTGTTTGCGTTTGTGCCCCTGTGCTGTCTTTGATGCAAAAAGAGTGAGATTGTTGGCTATAGCTACGTGAGTGACAGAGTAACTGGCGAGCTCGTGAGAGTGATAGAGAGGTAGAGGATGGTGTGCAAAGGTGTTCCTGCGTTTCATCATTTTGAGGCTGTCTGGCTGCATCTCTGTCTTCTATTTCTTCTTTTGTGTGTGTGTGTGTGTGTGTGTGTGTGTGTGTGTGTGTGAGTGGCTTCACCGCGAGTTTGCCTCTAGGTGTTTGCCTGTCTCAAAGACATGCCAACTCGTGGCTCAGGCAGTAACTGAGATGTGTATGAACTTGGCAAATATAATTTGGACGTGCCTGAATACGCTGCAATCACATTGCATTGGATCCCCTTGAGTTAACCAACCTTCTGCAACATAGACCTCGCCCGCTGTGGTGTCCATTTCGAGCTGTAACACCAGCCATCATCTTAACTCTCTGTTTCTCCTGACCAGGGTACGTTGTAAGAAAGATGAGGCAAATGTATGACATATACAGGCAACGACTTGGCTCTGGAAGGTGAGTTGGGAGGGATCAACAACTTTTCTCTCCTTGGCTCTCTTTGGGTCACGAGGCAAGAGTTTGGGTCAAGTGAGAGGTAATTAAATCTCTCTATCTTCTACTCCAGCTCTTCTGTTTACTTAAATTAACACCCCCCTCCTTGCTCTTCCTCTACATCCCTCCTCTTCATCTACATCCCTGTTCTCCAAACACAAGCATTCCTCTGGTGTTGCTCGCCACTCTCACCTCTTCTTCTGCTGGGCAGAAAACATCCCTCTCCCATCGGACCAACTCCATGCAAATACTATCACTATTCAGTGAGCCCTTTTTGGATGGATTGTTGTTTCTCAAGACTGGGCGTAGTGGCTTGCACGTTTTTTTTTGTTTTATTCCTATAAGCCTTTCCTCTATGTTCTATATGTGAGTAACCAGATCACGAAAACCAGCGCCGGATCCAAAATACTTTGTCCAATCACAACAATGTTATAATATTTATACATAATATACCCCCCCGGATACATAACGGCGGCAGGGGATTTTAATGAGTAGCTTAAAATTCGTGGAAATCGTGCAAGCCACCAGGCATCTTACTCAAGGATCATAAAGGTAGACTGCGAACGTGTGGTATCGAACCACTGTATTTTTTCAGATCCTTTTGTTACTGCAATGAATGAGGTCACCCTGCCTGACTCTGCACCAATCAGCTCCTCACGGTTAGTCATCATCATTCCATTGCTATTTTGGATTTTTTTTGTAGGCAAAAAGGATTAATTGATATTTGCATGAGGATTTGCATACATAATAAGAGGGTAGAGAAATGGAACAGGCAAATCCCTAAGTCATTTTGATGGTAATGGATTGTGGTGATTAGTAAACAAGCAATAATTGGAAAATGGCTCACTGAAGGTTTGTTAAAATGGGAAATTGTTTTTATTATTTTCTGTAGAATGGACATGCACAGCTAGAAACACACAGAACTAATTCCCTCAGCACGCTGGATCATAAACCCCGAGCCAGATATTATTTGTGAACCTTATGCTGTTATTCCTGTCGTCAGAAGTAGCTTCATGAATTCATCATGACCGTCTAAAGTAAAAGTGAGCCCGCGGCACTGGGTTATTTCTTGACAGCGACTTATAGGGATTTTACTTTGGCTGCGAATATGCTCCGAAAGGATGTGGTTGATCTTTCACATGCAGCTTTAGAAGTAGACACTCGCCACATACCGCCCACTAAAGCTTAGTTAATGCTGGCCTGCAGTTACTCTGTGGCGGTTTGAGTGTGTATGTGTGTGAAGGGAGGTGTTTTTAAGGGAACTAGGACCCTGTTTTTGTTGACCTATTGTGTCTCGTTATGTCTCCTGACCCGATCCCCGGCCCCCGAGCTTTGGGGTCAGGGATAGCTCTCACCTCGCTCCCACAACAACGTTGGGTTCCCACACATCCGTGGCTCGGTGGTGCAGAGGTAAGCACTGTTGCCTCACAGAAAGAAGGTCCTTGGTTCAATGTCTGGAGGCTTTCTGTGTCGAGTTTGTATGTTTGCCCCGTGTTCAGGTGAGTTGTGCTCAAATTTGCACTCAAAACCAAAACACATCTCAGGTTAATACTCCTGCCAGTACCCTTGACCTAGGCACCAGGCAGAAGACCTAGAGTGGGTCCTCGGGCACTGCACTGTGGCTGCCCAGTGCTCCGAGTGATGGGTTAAATGAAGAGGCGTCTTTTCGTGCGTAATACTTGCAATTGTGCAATGCCAAATACAGAATCTTCTCCTTCTACATCTGTCTCTTTCCATTTCAATGCATCTCACGTTTCTTTGTCGCCTTCTGTTTTGACTTCATTTCCTTTTCCCTCCTTCCCTCCATCCTTTCCTAATTTCTTGATCCATGCCTCTTTTCCTTTACCAATTTCTTCCTCATTCCTCTTTTCCTTCCTTTCTTCCCTTCCTTCCTTAATTCTTTCG
>OOFH01112827.1:0-11763 GCA_900323355.1 Merlangius merlangus
ACATACGTGCACACAAACACACACACACACACACACACACACGCACCTGATGTGACGCGCACACACACACACACACACACACACACACACACACACACACACACACACACACACACACACACACAAAGAAAAGATTGGCGAAGAGATTCCCATGCTCATGTGCTATGTAAGAGGATAACAGAGTTCCCATCAGCATTTCAGTTTTCATGATCTGGTCTGCAGCACTGCAGTTAGGCTGTTCTAACAGAGCGACTAAATCATGATGTGAGCGAACGCATGTCAACCCATCTGAGCGCATCTGTGATCCCTTTGTGTGAAATGTCCAATGTGGGTCATGACGCGATGGCGATGCAGAGATGAGGCCGCGCCGCGACTGAGAATGAATAACCAAACGGTGGTAGGAGGACGAGGAGGGAAGAGAGAAGAGGAAGGCCTTGGGTACCCACCTGCAGGTTCTCAGTGTCCAGGTTCCGTCTCTTAACCTCCAGATTAGTGAGTTGCATTAACTCGCCCTCTATGAGTTTGATCTGGAGACAACGGGGGATAAGCACAAGGGGGCGCGGGGCAATCAGGGAGATGGTAAGCCGAACAGCAAGCCAAGGTGAGGGCCGTTAGGAATGACTCCGCAAAAAAAGAAGCATTAGTAGTCTCCTCAATACCAAATCAAGAAATTTAAAAAGTCCCAATGCGATGATGGTGATAGCGTCTTTCTGTTTTTGCAAGGAAACACGATCGATAAGGTACATTTCGTATCAAGCTTCATCCATTAATCTTAATTAATATTCCTTATAGTTGCAGTATGTTATGTTTTCGTTGCGGTTTGTTATATTTGTATCAGATAAAGAGCAAAAAAACTTTTTCATTTAACAAGCAAGATATCGAGTGTACTCATCGGGTTCATTTAGTTCGTTTACAAAAGCTGAGGAAAAAAATACTAAATTCAGAGTTTATTGAGACGTGTATCATCATCCGTCTCTCTGAATGGCTCTATCAGGTGAGCTGGCCATGGAGCCACTGACCTGACTACGGATGTAGCCGTGCACACTGTCCTTCTGCAGCTGCAAAGCCTCGAAGGCTGCCTTCTGCATCTCCTCCTGTCGAACACAGTCAGCAAGCAGAATCACAATCAGTTTCGCTGAGTAAAAAGCCAGGAATTTGACTTGATAAAAACAGAAGATGGCCCGTCTTGTCAGGGACCTAATAAATAAGTCATAATAAAGTAAATTAAAGGATAGGGTGTTCAGGATGATATCTATGACAAAAGACAATGAGACATTTCCAGAAAAAAAAAAAAAGCATGAGGGTGACCTAGCTAGATTAAACCGGCCTAAAAAAAAATCTGTTAGAAATGTGCTTTGTCTAAATGTCTCCGTTGTACTGATTCGGAGATCATTTGGAGTGCGGCTCATGTACAGGATATTCAAACTGTGAACCCAAAGGACAGGATATAGTTATGTTATTACGTATATATGGAAATATATGGTTGTTTAAATTGAACAAAACTTTTAACAAAAAAGTGTACAATCATCCATTTCATGGAATTCAAATATTTTTTAATTCCATGCAATGAGATAATGTACAGAGATTGTACACTTTCGAATTTGATTTCACTTGTAGGAAATAGAAAGCGAGCATTCTGAAACGGAGTAACCAAAACTGAGACAAAAGGACAATTATCTATCCGTACCTCTTGAAGGATCTGGCTGATGGCTTTGGACTTGTCCAGCAATTGCAAAGAGAGCACCTGATCAAACTTCCTATCTAAACTCTCCATGCTGAAATAAAAGAGGGACAAAACCAAACTGAGCACCCACATACACACAAGTACTTTAGTTTATCAAACAGTAATAATAATGATGAAATCGTGAATTATTTTGGGGAATGATTGACTGCTTTGCCTGGTTCCAGCCCCTGAATCCCCGCCCACTTTTTACAAATGTTCTGTGATACAGTTTCTGGTGCCTGTTGCTTGGGTGGCACTCGGCTTGGCGTGAATATACAACAAAACGGCGACTCAAGTAACGAAACGGATGCATTTACCTATCTTAGAGGGTATTTCTTTACAGATTCTGCTCTTGATCCGTTTTGAAAACGCTTCCAGAAATACCTGCTCAAAATCTAAAGAAAAATGGCCATTCCTTGCGGATATCTGCCTTGTGATTGGTTTAGATAGAAGTTAACCCCTCCCAGTCTCTGAAAACGGCTCATACTGAAAAAACTGATTGATGCAGTGACGAAATACAGATTCACCACAATTGTTAAGCTAGTAAAGTCTTACCTCCTGTAGGCCTCTGACACCATATTCTTCCTGCGGTTGTCACTCAACGCCTGCAGGTGGTTCATGGAATAGCTGTCTAATAGCATCTTCTGCATGGCCACTAGAGGGAAACAAACAAGCATGCGGCTTGGGCAGGGGGAAACGGACGCCGGTTCTCTTCAAATAGAGGAACCGAGAATTACAAAGTGGGGCCATCTTTCATGTGGTCGTTTGCTTTCGTTTTCAATCTTTCTTTTTCTTAACACGATAAATGATGCAACGTGTACAGTGTACAAGTTTTGGAACCGTCAACATTAAAATGAAGACTTTTGACTTTTGACGTTCACAAAGGAATTTAATGGATGGACAAGTCCTCTAAATGTCCAAGGATACTTACTGGCCACTTCTTTCTTCCTGAGAGAATTAGCTTCATCCTGTGTGATGGCAGTCAGATGCTCCATACGAATTCTTGTTATGAAAATACAAAATCAATGTCTCATTAAAAAAAAACATATTTCTAAAACTTTTTTTGGTGACGCCCTCATGCTAAGCGAAACAACAACGGTCATGTTTCTAAATTAAATATTTGTCAAAATATCTGTCTCACCGTTCTTCCTCCAACGCCTGAAGAAACTCTGAACTCTTCTTTTGTCTGTGCGGATGAATGGAGATGTGTATAATATTATGCTTTCAAGCAAAGACCATTCCCTGGCCAGAGTTTTCCTTCAAAGTAGTTGAAGACGAGTTTGACCTTTCGATTTTATTCTTGCTTATGATGAGTTTTCAGTCTCATCGTAGGTCGCTTTGGGTGAAAGCGCCCGGGGCTAAATGACTGAAGGTATGTGAAGGTACCTGGTGTTGTCCATTAGCATGCTGCTCACACGGCTGGAGATGTCCTCCTCCGCCTTCCGCACCCGGGCCAGGATGAGCACCCTGTCGGCCTCCAGGGCCCTCTGCTGCTGGGATAGGCCCTGGTCCAGACGCTCGCGCTCCTGCAGAACGTCCCATCATAAAAGGTATGACGGCCCGTCGTGGGGGAGGAGCAAACAATGATGTCCCTAGGTCTACTAGGGATTAATGTTTGCGTTAACCTTTGCATCTACAGTTCATTTTGCTGCTAATTTATTATTAATATAGACATATTTTCTTATGGTTTACATTTTCATCTTGTTTTATAAAAGGTGTAACATTTCTGCATTCAAATATCTAAAAAAACAACTAAGAAACTATCGTATGTATTTTGTTGAGTTGTGTTCACACATTATCCCAAACGTTTCCATCCATGTTGTTAACACTGTGACAATGTAAACTCTAAGCATCCTTGAAGAGCAGTCATTATGAAGGGGTACCAGTTTGACTGAGTGGAGCACGTCCTCCTTGTGGGAGTTGTTCATGAACAGGAGATGCGTGTGCTCCTTCTGCCGCTCGTCCAGCTGTCGCTCAAAGGCCAGCTTCTCCTGCTGCTTCTGCTCCTGGTGGCGGCGCAGGGAGGAGGTGTCAACACATGGATGACACACACCAAGGAGGAAAGTGAAGCCCCGCATGGAGTCTCTGGAGTCTCTCGGCCAAACGCCAAAGCAGTAAGTAAATGAAGGCAGCAGATCCAGTATGTCCGTTCAGTGTGTCATGTCGTTGTTTTTTACATTTGTTTGAACTACTGTTTTTGCAGCTCAAAAGATATTTCTAGAATACTGCAAAGGCAGTTTACTAAGGTATATCCAAACAGTCATACAAAATACATTTACTTTAACAAGATTTGGTTTGTCTTTATAACATAGATACACATGATACTTATTCTACAAACATATTTAAATTAAAATAAGGAAAATAAGTGACATACCTTTCTCTTCGCATAGTCATTGAATTTAGTCTGCATCAAGAAATGGAAAAAAATTGTTAATTATTCATCCAAACATGACAAAAAAAATTGTACCGTAATCACATAAAGACTCCATAAAGGCCATGGTTTGACATTTTTCACAAGCTCCGATAAAATTCAAACTTTTGAACCCTCTCATGTACATAAACATTACAGTGCATTCCTAAGACGAGGGGTTTAGTGATGCAGGTTTAATGATCCTACGTTTGACAGTATGCCATATATTAAGCTGCTGAAAGTGGCAGCCTCAGTCCTTGCTCACCTGCCAGACCAGCTCGGTGCCGTCGACTGCATCCTCAGACTTGCAGCAGTCGTTCTCCAACACCGGCAACAGGTACTGTGATGGAGGGCAGTATTCCTCCCCCAGTTCTACACAATCACGGGAATAAACGCAGACCTGTTCACATTAAAATGGGCATACTGGGTTTATTATAGCTCGTCTTCCACACGGCGGCAGAGATTCCGATTTGTATTCAAAGTGCTTGTGCCTACTGAAGTTGCCATGACAACAAGTACTCAACAGGAGAGTGGTGCCAGTGATGGTGTTGGAATAAAAAAAAGAGGACATTATTCAGGAAATAATGAAATTTAGCACATATACTCTATCTCTGAAGAGCAAGCATTACTATTGACTACACACACTGGGTCCACATATGGTTTACACCACAAGAATGTGAGTTATGGCTGAGTTACCAAACTGCCAGTTGTTGTTATTCTCCTTGCAGTGGTTGAAAAAGTACCAAAATGGTGACCTGGAATGTGGATGACATCATGTGAAACCTGCTGTGATTGGTTTAAGGGTGACCAATCCGTTTTTGGAGAAGCATAAAATAATAAAGGAAGTCCATGTGCTGATGATAAAGTTCAGATATGTCAATGTATTTATGCTGAAGATATGTCTGTAGAAATATCTACGTCTGTATATTGTGAGATATATCTATATCGCCTATATGGCTGTAGATATGTCAATGTGTAGGCTTATTTACCGACGCATGGGGTCGGCTAAGCTCAGGAGGTAGAGCTTGTTGACTTGTAACTGGAAGGTTGCTAGTTCGTCTCCCGACTCCTCTTAGCTGAGTCTCACTGAGCAAAATACTTGACCCTAACTGCTCACGAACTGACTCTGCCCTCGGTGTATGAATATGTCTATGAACCGTTCACTTTGGATAAAAGCGTCTGTTAAATGTAAATGTAAAATGGGTCTCTCACCGTTGCAGAGGAATTGCTGCACGGTCTCCGTACCATCAGTACACACAGACGCCGGAGGATATGACATCATGGTAGCGTCAAGCGTTAAGCTCTGTCCAAAACACACAAAAACACAGTTCCAATTGTGATCCATCGCAAACATGACATAATTACAGACACCAAGGGATTACGCAGAGAGCAGGCGTGTTTCCAACCTTGCATTGTTCATTCGCACACACACATACCTCAAGTGTTTTAATTTTGCCCAGGTTTTTAGGGAGCTGACGAATTTCATTGTCACTTATGTCCAGGGTTCGTAAGCTCCTCATGGATCCCACTGATTCTGGCAGTTCTTTGAGACAGTTACCTGTCAAAAGACACTTTATTTAAGTTTCATATAGCTGGATCAATCAGTGGCAATTGGGTGGACACCAAGCACTGCTTACCTTTGACATTGAGCGTCTGTAGATGTTGTAAATCTCCAATGGATTCGGGAAGTGTTTTAATCTGGTTTTTCTCCACATTTAAAACCTAAATGGAAAAACAAATATGCAGCCAAATTACTTTTTGCTGTCATGATTTGATCCATTTGAGTATGAAGAGCAATATAGACAGTGGTTGTACCTGAAGGGATCTGAGCTTTCCGATATCGTCTGGAAGTGAGGTGAGCTTGTTATCATGCAGATCCAGCACCTGGGATGGACATTTGCAAGTTTAGGACAGAATGAACATTAAGGAAACACAACACAAGATAAGAACCCAATAGGATGAGACCTAGGTGTTGAGATGCTAGGAGGGAGGTTATGTGTGTACCAACCAGATTGGTCAATTTAGTTCCTTTTCTATTTGCGTCAATACTTTGGCCTACCAGACAGTAGAGAATCTGACTATTTCCTTCAGCAATACTTGAATCGTCAGGTTGATTCAGAAATCAAAGTAAGCCACAAACATCTATGTTATCTTATTCAAAGCTAAATAATGGTACCTTCCTACAGAGGGCTCTATACCGTATTCTCGAATAGACATTTGAATCAACAAGGTTCGGTTCTGTTTGGTTACTTTAATCAAAATAAAATGGCAGACCCGTAAAATCGGCCAACAAAATAATGTATGCATCATAATATTTACAGAATCACGATACTTACAGTTCTAAGAATATTCTAAATATTTCATAAATAGGTTATGGAATAGTTTGAGCTCAGATGTACAAGAAAGCAAATACCACTGACAAACAGTTTTGCTGGCTGTGTTACGGCCCATGCACACAAAAACGACTTTAGAAACAACTGGCATCTCATCATTAAGTCTTGCTGTCGTTTCCATACCTTTAGCGTCATAAGACTGCAGATGTCAGATCCCTTTGGCAGGAAAGTCTTCAGCTCATTACCATGAAGAATGAGGACCTAGATGAGCAGAGAAATTAAGGGTTATTGTTCTGATCGGACCCTGTAAAAGGGATAACAGTCACCAGCCATTGACCATCTCTGTCCATAAGCAATAGCATCTCGGTTTAGAGGGGGACGGACCACATTCTATTCTAGTGTCTATGTTTCTAGCTGCTTTCCTCCAATGCTAAGGTATTAACCTACCTTTTTCTGCAGCACTTTGCTGATGGAAAAGACACAGGATGGGACCTGTGCAGAATACAAAACAGAATACAATCGGCATGATGTTGATTGCCGGGTAACAAATGAAATTGCCCGGTCAGCCAAGTAAATTTGGACTGGGACTGCAAATAGTTGTTCTAATCTGGTACAATTCATCACTTCTCCTCAAGACTCATGGCTTTTTGTATTGTCTAGCGTAGACTAGCAAATGACCATGTATCAAAACAAATGACAACTTTGTTAAGACCACAATCATAATGTCAATCTAGATACTCAAACACACAAATATCACATGACTTAAAAGGCCAATTCCAGTATTTTGAACATTGAGCCCCTTTTCTGGTTTGTCTAGGATAAAATAGAGTGGTTAACTTCGAAATTTTGAATATTGGTCCTGTCTCGAGTATTTGGCTAACTTCGAATTGCCCCTGCCTGCTTTTGTAAGTGAAACGGAAACCGGTTTCGGTTCTGTTCCGGTTTCCATTTCATTTACAAAATGCCAAATAAAACACGACAGAAACTGTATTTCGCCACGATACTTGATTAGGAACATCAAAGAACACACTAACCACTGGATGAATTTGACATTTCAGAAAAAGAACGTTACGTTTTTGAATGCACATAGCCAGCCATTGTGAAGCAGGCAGGGGCGATTCGAAATTAGCCAAATACTCAAGACAGGACCAAAAAAATAAATAAATTCAGTGTTAACCACTCTATTTCATCCTAGACACACCAGAAATGGGGCTCAATGTTCAAAACACTGTAATTGTCCTTTATGGCAAAAATACAATATTATCATTCACATTCTAAGAAAAGAACAACAATACATGTAACAAAAGGTGTAAGAGGTGTAACTAAAAGGTGTAATTATCTATCTATCTGACAATGAATTAGTCATACTGGAGTGTATAGCTATGACAATCATCAAGTTAGAGTTGTTGTATGTCCCGTACTCCAATTCAACAGTACATTATTGCAATATATTGCAATATTTTAACATACAGATGACTTAATAAGGTGGAGCTGTGCCCAGGATTTCAAAAAGTGTGGTGTGTCTTCATGTTATCATGTGAGATTCCATCAACTTGAATATTCAAACTCTGAATATCAGCTTCATTGCTGCATCACTGTTTTGCAACAATACATAAGGACTCAAATTTCATCCATTACGTAATGCTGTAACGCGATGGCAGTTCAATACAAACAAATTATTCAAAAGAGTTGGGCACACAAATAATATGATTGATTTTAGAGACTAATTTATGTTGGTGGTTTGAGCAGACAACTAAGATGCAGCATCATAGGCTCATTGCCACCCACCTCGGAAAGCTCACACCCTGAGATGTCCAGTATATCATCCGCACCGGCCTCCTTGGACTGCAAAACATAAACCTTTTGCTATAACCAAACAATATTAATGGGAAGTTTGGAGGAGAAATTTTCCATTTTAATTTGAGACACAAACATAAAACACACAGACATGTAATTTAGGGAATAATAACATGATTATTAGGCAACCCAATTTGCAGCATCATGGGTAGGGCTTTACTTGCATATGACCTCATACCTTTGTTTATGGTTACTACAGTGCAGAGGCGAGACAAAAACATAAATATTGTTGTTTTTTACCAGACACAGCTGATACTCAAGACGTCTCTTGGACTCGTCACTGGGTTTCCTCTTTTTGAAAAACAACGGCATTATGGAAGAGATATCCTCTGCTTCTTCTCGGTCTTCTTTCTCCCCTCCCGCCCCTCCTCAACACAAGTGCTTCACCAGTGACTTCTCTCAGATGGCTGGAGACACTTCGGATACTACGAATCGACAAAGAATACTGATGAACAACGATAACAGTATTCATCATCATCATAATAAAACGTAGGAACGAGATGCGTATTGCCCAAGGTGAGGCTAGATGTAGATAGTATTTATCAACAACCAAAGTCGTGCATATTAACGGATGTTAATATGTGAATATAAGACCCATTCGGAAGTGACATTCAATAGTTATGTTAGAGTGCTTCTCCTGATGTGAAACAAGTTAATGTTGATATGTTTTTCTGGCTTTTCAGGATTAGGGATTTACACATTCATGCTAACGCTAGCATTATTCCTCCGTGTTGATGTACAGTTTCCAAGTGTCGTTGGATTGTCAACAAAATGGTGATACGACAGCTGTGATTACAGGCTTCACGTTAACAACAAACGAGCTAAAAGTAATGTTATTGATCGAAAGCGCTTCATTTCAGTTTGCCTAGTCATATAAAACAGCCAAATAAGAGCAACTCCGTAACGGGTATGGCGTTAAAACGCTGTTACTCACCGTGTAATCCGTAGTGTTGGCGAACTCAGTTGAATAAAGAATAAAATATGAACGGTTGATTTAACTAAGTTAAAATGGTAAACATCAGCTCCTTCTTCTTCTTGTCCCTGAAAACATGTCACTTGGCCTAGTGGGCGGAGCACAACCTTAATGAGCCTCGATGACGTCGAACTTCCAGATCCACCCGATAATAACCTCAAACCCTAACTCATTTGTCCATTTATAATCCAATACCAAAACATCATAATTTCAACCTCATACATTAATGAACCACCAAGATGGTTTAACTTTTATAAATAGGGCTATTAATACGCCTACGGTTCCCTCTAAAGATTAAAAAAAAAAAGACGACCTTTATAGCCTACTACAATTACGATATTCTGGAAACCCAAATGAATTGCTCAGTTGCCCATAAAGTAAACACTAAAATTAAACAAGCGTTTGGAAATTGATTTAGTCACTATTTCTGCCCCACAGAACTTCATAAACCACAATGCACCGCATGTAAACCAGTGACCTTGTGGTGAAGAACCAGGAAATAGAAACATGTAGTTTTTAAAGTGATCTCAAAACATAAAATAACCATGCGGGATGTATAACCAAATGTCTTATCAAGAAAATGCCAAAAAGTATGTTAATACACATCTCAAAATCAGCTAGGCCTATAAATCTAACATTTACACTTTTTACCGTTTAAATTAAATAAAACACGTCTAAACAACTCGAATGTATAATATGGGATATGTTTATAACATGTTAAGCACTCCCAAATTATTTGCATGTGTCACAGGAAACGTGTTGTTTCTTGAATCAGAGGTTGTCCTAACGCATGTCCATCCCATGACATTTTGACCTTTAACTTGGATAGGCCTATATAGGGGAGAGGAAAGTCCACTATGTCTTCACTGTAATTTTGTAGGTTATAATATGGTTAAATACGTTATAGAATAGAAATAACATTAGGCCTATATTGATCATTGTCTTAAAGCATGGTTTCTCAACGGGGGCGGTACCACCCCCTGGGGGCGTTCGCACAACCTAGGGGGGCGCCCCCCTAGGTTGTAGGGAAACCTACAAGTGCAAGTGCCTAGGGGCACTTTCCCAGTGCCCCTAGGCGCTGGGAAAGTGTTTTTTTTAAATAGCCTATTTTCATTTATTGGTTTCTAACCCCTCGACCGTCTCAGTTACTTTTTACTCTCTAGCCTATGTGCAGTGTAACAGTGGTCATACAGCGCGGTTCGGCCCTGCACACATATCGTCATGATCTCTATCGCTGATAAACATAACCCAAGTTCGCGGGTTAACAATTCAATAACCAACACAACACAATCAAACATGGCCGATAGCAAGAAAAAAAAATCCTCTCTCGCTAGGCCTATATAATTTTTTCACCAAAACCGACTCAGAGGGCATTCATTGCTATTAGTGACTAACGAGTGTGAGTGGGGTTGTTAGTTTATTTATTTATTTTTATTGGGGGGCGTTTGCTCAAAAAAGGTTGAGAATCACAACCCCTTCAGACCCTGTGTCCATTACAATGGACGTCACATGACGGGGGCTTTTTTTTTTACTTTTTCAACGTTTTACACCACTTGAAACCTTAAGTCCATACAAGTGGACGTTTAACAACCAATCAAACGGCAGTATAGCTTTGCTTGTTGACGTATGAAAAAAATCCACCACATGGAAGAGAGGCATGGCAGGGCTTCACCCCACACGTCGAAGTAAGGACCATTTTCAACAGTTATATTCATATTTATAGATATTTTATAGAATATTTCATAGTTTTGATACAATATTGAAAGATGGAATGTATAAATAGAAGTGTAATATCGTATGTTTCAGTGTTAGTTTTTACACAGGATTTTATCAAATATCGCTGTCCATTAGAATGGACATTGGGTCAGAAACCATTTTATTGAACTCAATTTACCAGTATTGATGAATGACCTTATTACTATAAAAACAGTACATCAGAATAAGAGAATGAGTTGATAATCAGTTGAAAATATTCCATATGCAGAATATACAGCCCTTGAAGTCCTTGAACTGATCGACAATGGAAATATCTCTGATATTGACATTTTTGGAAGCGATGAGGAAGATGGAGATGCTAATAGATTTCCAAGAGTGGGTGAGTGTAGAAAGTCAGTGAATATCATATAAAAAAATAGTCATGTTTTAGTATAAACATCGCATAATATCACATATAAGATTTTAAATAAATAAATAAATATATACAGACAGATATATTTGCTAATGATTTCAGGGGAAGACAGGGATGAGGCAGAGGTACCATTGGTAGGGGAAGAAGTTGAGATTGAGGCAGTGGAAGGTCAGGATGAGGAAGACGGAGAGAATTATGAGCTTGAGGAGGCAGATGGAAACCTGTTACTTGAGGATGGCCCTTTTGCAAACATCACAAAGAAGAGTGATATTGAGTGGCGTCGCACCCCCTTTACCCCAGTAAACACGACATGGGAAAGTCCTGCTCCTGCTCCTGAAC
>OOFH01112828.1:0-16709 GCA_900323355.1 Merlangius merlangus
TGTGTGTGTGTGTGTGTGTGCGTGTGTGTGTGTGGGAGGGGGGATGGGTGTGCGTGTTCGGGTGCGTGTGTGTGTGCGATCATAGACACGCTGTAGAAAGTGTGAGAGACGATCTGTAGGTTAATCCCTAGTCACATTGCAGCTCCAGACCACCGCATTGCTTTGTATTAGACCTTACATCCCCGAAACTCTATTAGAGATATGTTAGGGACTCTGCTTCTGCCTCTCTAACTTAATGTATAGTTACCTTACATTAACAGAGGATAAAAGAAACTTTCATGTAGCCACTAGCACTCTAGCAATAGCACTGTGATTAACACCGACCATGCTTCCAGTTCCTGTGTGGAGTGGAACCAACGTGGCTGGGGTCAACCTGCAGGCATTGAACCCTAAAATTGGCATGGATGGTGACTCCGAGAACTGGAAGGACACCCACAAGATGGTGGTAGACAGGTATCCTAACAATGCTAACTGCTGTTTAGAAATCTAGTGTATGTTACAAAAGTCCAACCTAGTATGAGCTAATATTTACTGTTGGGTCCCGTACGCACACAAGCTCAACTACTTACTATTTTTCATCCTATTGACGTAGGTTTGTCGATAGTTTTATCCTACCTCGGCCTTCATAGTTCAATCAATACAGATGTGTTTGTGGATGACATGTGGGGGCTGTATGTGTGTTGCAGTGCCTATGAGATCATCAAGTTGAAGGGCTACACCAACTGGGCCATTGGACTCAGTGTGGCTGACCTGGCCGAGAGCCTCATCAAGAACATGAACCGGATTCACCCTGTCTCCACCATGGTCAAGGTGAGGACCTCACACATACACACACGCACCCATGATGTTGGTTGGTTGTTCTTGCTCTAAACTGTTGGGGTTGATCAACAGGGAATGTATGGCATCACTGACGAGGTGTATCTGAGTCTGCCGTGTGTGCTGAACAATGGGGGCGTGTCCAGTGTGGTTAACATGACGCTGAACACGGCGGAGGTGGCCCAATTGCAGGCGAGTGCCAGCACTCTGTGGGCAATCCAGAAGGACCTGCGGGACATCTGAGTGGACACCAGGGGGCAGCATAGCCGCTCTTGTGGGATTGTATCGCCAACCCAATAGCAACTTTCATTCTCTTGTAGAATATAAAGAACAAGTATTAGCGAGCCGTAAGGATTTTTTCATGTGTTTCATTGCGTAAAATATAATGTGTACAAAGACTTTACTATGTAAAAATGTCTAAGCATGTCATTTTTGAAGCAAGAAACTATCTATCAGAAATTCTTATTTGATGTCGAATAAAGTGAATTTGTGAAAGATTGAAAGTGTGCGGTACGCTATTCATTTGGTGATGCGTCTACTGATCCTAACGCAGCATGCTTTAAGTTTATATTTAAATGAATGGGTTAAAAGAGATGAACTCAGAGAAGAAAACATGACCTTCGTTTGACACAAACAGTTTAGATGAGAGGGTGTAAGCCCAACTCTAGTGAAGGGAGAATCACAACTACAGTGTGAGGCAGTGTGAAGCATTTTACAATAATGACGTAATAATCATCACTGTTGATGCCATTTAATTTCGGCTCTAGGGCATGGGCATCCCGCACCCATCATGGCTGAAGTGTGAGGGATCTACTGTCTACTTTTACAATTTTGAATATTACTTTACGATAGAAAAATGGCAATGAAATGGAACAATATTCGTCAAATTGCCTCAAAGGTTTTAATAATACAATACATAAATAAATAAATACTACATCCAATTAATTTCATGATGAAAATCTTATTTAATGTTTGAAGTCTAGGCAGGATGTACAAAGGCTTTGGTTCACAGTGATTGCTTTTCAATTGCAATTGATTCATCCGGCTGGAGTTTTCTCCACCTAAACACAAGAACAGGAACGCATACCGTAACATATATAAATTGACACACAATCATAGTGGAATGTGTCAGGAAAAGAAGGATCACTATAATCTAAATATGATTTGGTACCTTTTTGTGGTGCTACTTAGAATGCAGCACATCAAGAAGAACGGACCAAGTGTGAAACATCGACAGTGTATTTCTGTTCCAACTCTGTTTGACTGCAGAGAGAGAGAAACACAAAAACATGTGAAAACATAAATAGGCATCCAGGAAGAAGTATAGCTTTAGGTGAAGTATGCATTCACTCATACATAGGCCTATTTAAAATTCTTAAGATATATTTTCATCCTCATAATCATCCTATTTTCCATAGTCCTATTAGTTATTCATTATTGGTTACTGTGTAGTTCCTTAAGGTAAGGTATTCCTGTGGTTTTTAAGGTGAACATGAGTCCCTGAACTGCGAAGATTAGAGCCATACATGACCCTTTACCTACCTGGCTGTGCATCCTCTCTGCCAGAACGCTGTATGATTGGCCGAAGCGCCGCTGAAAGAGAACGATGATCACTCTGTCCTACAAGACTCTCAAGGTATGTTACAAATGCAGTGGCCAGCTGGGACAATTGCTTCATCTTGTTTGTATGCAAAAATTAATTAATACGTAACTTACTTGCTCCTTTTAGATATAACATTGCTTGGGGAGGCCAATTCCTCCACTGAAAAGGGTGGAAGATAGCCTACTTTTACATGATGCTGCAACTTTGTTGAGTAATCTATTAATTTATTTGTGATTCAGTCACCTAGCGGGCAGTCCAACAATTTGAGACCAATGAAGCTAAAAGCAAGGGGACCATTAGGGCACTCTGTAAAAAATACAACAAGAAGCCTTAAGGAAATAGTGGACAGTGATAATAATTGCAGGATTAATTAATTTAAATTTGCAATATTCTTTAATATCTTAACTTTAACAAATCACATCAAACACATCAGTACAGCAAATATAGTCATACAATGTTTAATATAGTTTTATGAAATAGATGTTTGAATTAGGATGCAAGAATATAAATTAAATGATGGCTGGATTTACCTTCATTTCTGTTCAAGTATTCCTTAGACGCAGGTTTGGTTTGATGTTGCATCCACTTGCTGGTGGTACTGCAAACGGGGGGGGACGGCTTATTTTAACAAGACCGGGAAGTTTATATTTAGCGGCATCTCGTGTACGCAAATCAAAAATAGGAATTAAAGGTGCTGTTAAAAGTGTCAATCCTTCATTCATCAACTTTAATAACTTCTCGTAAAAAGTAAACATCATAGGCCGAGTGATGAACAGAAGCCAATTATAAATTTTTCACAAGTTTAGCAAATGGCGTCATGTGTGTTTTATGAATGGAAGAGATGTGATGACAGAATGTGTGTGAATGTTCTGTATTCTGTCATCACAGAAGCCCAAGGGCTCCACAACACATGGTTGATCTGGCATATTGACAGATTATAAACGGGCTCTCCTGGTAGATTAGATGACATTTAAATAATATATGTTAATTGCCATACTAGTTCAATACGATGAAAGGAATTCCTAACATAGTGACTTAATAGCAGAGACGATTTCTATATTGATAGCATATACTTCTATATATACACATTAATATTATGTAAAATGCCTTATTACTGAAACATTACTCTAAACCATGTACAGGGATGAACTGGAACCCTAACGCTATCGTACAATAAATATTAACCTTTAGTCCTTTTAGTTTGGCTTCCCCACCTACATTTGATTGGAGGATATTTTTCCGCCCCTTTGAATGTAAAACAAAAGGCTAGAAATTAATCTTCGGGCTGCACATCAAAGATTAGAAGGTACAACCCAAATACAAAAGGAAATAATACACTTTATTCCAAACAGGAACTTTACAAAAGTTACATCAAGTAAAACAGGTCTCTCCGACAGAGCTTTTGTCATGTAGTTAAATAGAAAATGTTTGAAAAATGTCAACAAAGGAATTATTTTTAACAGTGGTCACAAGCAGGATAAAAAAAAAAAAAAGAAACTAAATAATTGCAAATCCAGTAACATGTCTTGTCGGTAACAGGCATCTACAAACTGTCTCAGTAACTTGTCTATTGGTTGGAATGGCGGTCACAGCTCCCTCCCACCCTCCTCTGTTCCAGTCAGCCAAGCGCCTGGTCCCAGCAGTCCCATTTTAGTGTACAAAAGACAATTGCCATCCGCCATTAAAAAACCGACTCCTTTTTTAACAATGTCCACTGGCAGTAAGATTATGATCCAATTTCAATCAATGGTGGAATCTCCTTGAAGACATTGCAAAGTGTTTTATGAAAAATGTCTTCTCCCCTCCTGGACTGAGAGTGTTGGCCTTTTTCCTACCCTAGTAGCACTTGGCTATAGCTACGGGGATCAGTTTCATCATAATTTACTTTATACATAAAAAGAGACCGTGTTATACCATAGTGTTGCTCTCTCCCACTTTGTCCACCAACTGAAGGAGAAAGAAAAGTCAGATATTAATGCATCTTTCATATATTGAATGACAAGACATCCAAATTGTATGTTGTATTGGATTAGCTAAATTAAAAATTGATGTTTAAGAGATATTGAAGGCAAATGAGAAACAGGAAAATATAAACATATCTTTCAATACAACCATTGTAAGATGCACGGGAAACAATGAGATGAAAACATATCAATAGAGACTTTGAAAAATGACTAACATGCCATAATCTTGGGTCAAAGACTGTAATTCTCAGTGATAGCGCTCTTGGTTCGTTCAACCTCAACTACATTCATGTTTCTCTATGGCAATGGCTACAGCACTTAACTTGACCCTCGCTCATCAGCCAAAGTTTACTGCTAGAATGCTCAAGGCAAATTCGTCACATTCGCACTGTAGTGCTAATTGACTTGTAACATCCGCTTAGGCCTGCCCATGTGATGTGTGACCTGGGATGATAACCATAAAGAAGAGCTTGCATGCATGATTCACTGGGGGCGTGTACTTACAGTACTGATTCCTGGTAAATTTAGTATGGATCCGAGGACAGGCACCCGCCTGATGAAGCCTACAGCCACTGGGAAGAAGCCCCTGTCAAGAAAGAACAAGAGGATTTAAGGCTAGAAGAGGACGCTAGTACCAGGTAGCAGAAAATGTAATGGGACAACTTGAATGATACATGATCAATAACAATACCTGAATAAGAGGAAGAAACCATAGATCTCTAACACAACTCCAATGATTGGCCAGCCAATCAGAACCACTAACACGCCCCCGAGAAAGAAGCTTGTGGCTTTTATTTTGTGTTTCTGGAAGAAGAATCTGAAGGTCCTTTCCCAGCCGATGACGAAAGACAGCCCTGCGACAAACAGGATCTGCAGAAGAAAATAATACACGTGCACTGTAAGACATCCTGTGCGAATTCCATCAGTGAAGCGCTAAAACAATTCTGTCTAAATTAAGAAGCAATAAATAATAATTGTCTGAAAGCAGATCTCTTTGGATTAAACATATATGACAGATACAATATGCTGCAGTGACGTTATTCAGTTTGAAATGTTTTGATGTTGACTCACGTTTCCAATGGCAAGAAGAGCTTTATCAAAGAACAGCATCATGCCAAAGAAGAGGAAGAACACACCGAACCCCGTCAGCCCCATTCCAATTTCTGTAGATTTCATGGAAGAGAATCAATTAATTACGCTTTATTTGGCCATTTCAGATTATAAAACTGCATTGTGGAGGTAAAAACAAAAAACGACGCATGACTATCAACTTTGTTTAGCATCGGAGGCTGATCAGTTAAAAGATCAAAGCACCACAAGTGAATTATCCCTTAAAACAATAAGAAAATAAAATCGATTGGCGTTGACTGCTCCATCACCAGTCTCATTTATTCATTCATTCATCACTCGGGTTCATAATAAGTTAGCATCACACTGGGCATTTGTAACGAATAACACATCAGGAACCAGGCAAATTGATCTTACTTTGCGAATCTGTGAGGGAAATCATATTGGATGCGATGGATAGGCAAATCACAGAAATAAAACTATTATCAAGTTACAGATGAAGTTCTCAGCCACAGTACACAACCGAGTAGCTAGCAAAGCTGGCGCCACGTCTTCCGGAACCACAGACTCGTTCTGCGGGCCAACAGCTCCCCCGGTTGGAGTTAGTATGAACTGCACGTTTACCTTCAATGTATTCTCAATGAACACATTGTTCGATAATTCAACTACCAATTCAGATTTATCTATTATTTTATTTTAAAATTCCGTTTTGATTTACCGCTGCTTTATTTGAACGTGAAATTATGTGTGACTTGTTTGCGATATATGTTGGAGGAGCCATAGAACTACAACTCCCTAAATGTATGGCTACGGAGGCGATACTTACGGTGTACGGCATTTCTCTGCGCGTACTCGTTTGTAGTTCCTTAGCGCCCACACGTCAAATTACGAATTATGGGTATTGTTACGGTTTATGGGTATTTTTCAAAACAAGTGTAAGTCAAACTACAAACTGAGCTCGTATTAAGGGTGTTTTATTTTCCCAAAATGTTCAACTTAACTTAATTATTGCTCAACACATGAACGCGCATCGTGAACTGGGGTCGCGACAGAGAGTGCACGAGCACGTCAGCCGACGCAAGCTCCATACCAAACTTCCGCGGATTTGGATGAAGCTATGCTCAGACGTGGACAACTAAAATAAATTAGTTTTTCATCTTGGTGTCCTCTTAAGATAATGTATTGTTTCACCGTGCACCGAACCAACCGTTGTTTAATAAAGTAACTTTTTATAATAAGCTTGTAAGTCAATTATGGGTACCATATTAGCGATACTTTTGGTTTTTGTCGGTTGCTGCACTAATGTTGTGTTTCTGGAACTACTTGTAAGGTCAGTGGATTAACGTGTTCATATGCATTTATTCTCTGCCTTATCATGCATATACCAGCTATAACTGTCTGCAATGAATTTATCAATATTTAAAATCTGACGCTGTGTCGATTTGTATCTTACTTGTGTCTCTTCTTGTCAGTGGACAAGAAGAGATAGTGCAGTGTTTTAAAGCGCAGTCTTGTAATAACACACTGTTCCATAATTGTAATAGGTTATGTGTAAGACCCCAATTGACACTCTTATGCTATTCACACAGAGATTTTCCAGGATGTGGGAACATCGTGACCTTTGCCCAGTTTGCATTCATTGCATTGGAGGGGTTCATTTTCGAGAGCAACTTTGGGAGGAAGAAATCCACAATCCCTATGCGGTATTAAAGCCTACTGATTTCAACCAACAAATCCACCTATGCAATTGTATCTCCTTGTTGCACAACGGATATGCTAATAATTATTCTTCTGTTTCATCTGTTTTGTTTTTTAGAAATTATGTGATCATGGTTGCCATGTTCTTCACAGTCAGTGTGATCAACAACTATGCCCTTAACTTTAACATTGCAATGCCATTGCACATGATTTTTAGATCCGTGAGTATTTGTTTTTCTGGTGTAAAGAAGCTTTCTACCATCCATAATTAACATTTAGAATGAAATACATGTCATTAATTGCATGCCTTTGTTTACAGGGGTCTTTAATAGCAAACATGATCCTTGGAATTATCATTCTCAAAAAAAGGTATTCCCACTTCGATCTCAATTGTAATGATTTTATGTTTTTGAAAGATTAAAACTTCAGAGACTAAATTAGTACTATCATGGCTCATTAATTAAATCTCACTGTTTCTTCCACTCCTTGCAGGTATTCAGCAAGCAAATACATGTCGGTCGCACTCATCTCTGCCGGGATCTTTATATGCACCATAATGTCTGCTAAACAAGTGGTGAGTCTTCCACAGACGTTGTTGTTGTAGTATATATATTACAGGCAAATCGTCCTGATCGAAAATCACATATCCCTGATCCTGACCCTGTTACCTAAGTAACTCTGGTTATTATCTGTTTTGTATTGTATGCTCACTGTTGGGAAATGTGGTGTTGACAGAATGTAGCAAATAATCCTTCCGATGAAGAAAGTGTCCACACCTTCATACACTGGCTGATAGGTGAGTGGTTTTAGTTTGGTCTCATCATACTTTTCACTCTATTTGTTGGTTCATGGTTTATGTCGACTGACTTGGCATGTGTCCATGGAGCGAAGTCTTAACAATGTCAAACAGTTTTGAATGATACGGATCACAGTGACATGCATCTTCTGAATCATTCTACCTGCAGGGATTGCCATGTTGACGTTTGCTCTACTGATGTCTGCCAGGATGGGCATCTTCCAAGAGACTTTATACAAACAATACGGCAAGCACTCCAAAGAGGCACTTTTTTATAATGTGAGTTAAACTTTCTCTCTCCAGTTCATTCCTCCAAAAAAAACACGTCTAAATCAAATTGTTGCCATCAGAGGGATCGCGCTTACATTTTTTGTATGAACATCACATGGTAGTCAAATAGGCCACTTGACTGGAAAAAACAGCATTGTTAATTATTCATTAGTACAAATCTGCTGCTCTCTTTCTCTTGGACCCCTCATGTTAATGCGGATTCAAGTTTAGAGGAGTTTTTCCAATAGCTTTTTGAAGGGTTCCCCTTGAGACACAAATAGATTAGGCATATGATCTGTTCCCCCCCAGCACTGCTTGCCGTTACCAGGGTTCCTGCTTCTCTCTTCGGACATCTATAACCACTGCATACATTTCAACCAGAGCAGTGAGTCCATCTGTTCTTTCACACACATGCTCAATATTCTTCTGTCGTACTGCAGCAGATAGACATGCAAGCGTGTGTCTCTCTGTAAATCATCATGTAGCTATTGTAGTTGCGATGTAAATGTCAAATGTTTCTTTCCTTAGCTCCTGCAGAGATCCCTGGGATCGGGCTAACTGTACCTGTGATGTGGCTATACCTCCTGATTAATGTCATCACCCAGTATCCTTACAAAAATTGCATTTTAAGTGGACATTTAGTTCCCCATTGCCTTTGGTCTGGGCACTGTGGTTTTGACTAGTGCATAAATGTGTCCTGCAGTTGGTATGTGATGTTGACAAGCTAAGGCTAGGCTACAATACTTTTAGTGTACTGTTGTGTTAAGCACTGTGTTAATTCCAGAGCCGAGCTAACAGATGACAGTCCAACTGCAGCACATCAAGAGCAGCATTATTATTACCCAATCCGATCGTGTATCAATTCTGCGTCGCCCTGCGGCTCCAATTTTTCCCGTTGAACATAAAGTAAACTAGAGGTTCCCTCATGTTCACGGGCATTACTGTCTACGTCATATCAAAACGATAGCTTTTCAAATAGCCCAGAGTGTGTCCCCTGACTCTCCTCAGATACGTGTGCATCCGCGGCGTGTTCATCCTGACCACGGAGTGCGCGTCGCTGACCGTCACCCTGGTGGTGACTCTCAGGAAGTTCCTCAGCCTCATCGTCTCCGTGTGGTACTTCCAAAACCCCTTCACCGTCTGGCACTGGGTGGGCACGGCGGTGGTCTTCCTGGGAACACTGCTGTACACGGAGGTGTGGACCAGCGTGCGGGTGGCCCTACGGAGGGCTGACGTCAAGGGGGTGGAGGCCAAGAGGCAGTGATCAGGCCGCATGGGACTGGTTGTTGCTGACCTGCGCTGTCATGTCCGGAGATTTGGAAAACCAGATTCTTTTTTTGGAGATTTTTGTCTTTTTTTTGGTTTGGGTTATTCCATCATTGGTTTTGGATTTTAGCTTTATTGCACAATTCTATTATTGATTTGTAGCTACAATACCTCACCAGCACTCTGTTTACAAATGTGCCAATTCTTATTTTGGTTCTTCCTCATTTGCTTGTTGACAGTTGGTTTCTTTTGTTGTGGATATATTTATTTGGATACCTGACTTTTGAAAGACACTATTGCGAGACTCTGAGATTTGTTTTGTATGAGCAAGCCCCCGTCTTTACAACTGGTATCAGATTAACTGCCAATATAGCTCCTATGGTGTCTTCTCTTTGTAGATAGAGGAGGCTGTTGGAAGGACAAAGGCACAATGTACCGTGCCAACATTTAGTCATGGCAATCTGCTTGGAGCACTGGTCATCTCTTGTGTCTCAGAAGTATGAGACCATACTAAATGCCACAACGGTTAGGCCTTTTGTACATGTGAAACCCTTGTATTTGGAATAGAATAAAAAAAAACATGACACTAGTCAATAGAAGAGTTCCTTTTTGTATAATCAGTTATGGTAAACATGAGTATATATTATGGGGTCATGTACCGGGTTATTTATGATATGCAAGTAATACAAGAACATAATAACTTGCAATTGTGTGCAGAAATTAATCTAAATTGCAATTGTGTGCAGAAATGAATCTTAATTTATTTTATTTTATCAAGTACACAGAAAGGATTATTAGGAACACAATGTACGTTCACAGACCCATCCGTCATCGCTGCGACTATCGACCAATCAAGATGGCTGTTGTTGAACACCCTCTGCAGTCGTCCAATAGAAATGGGTCATGCTTCCGATATTGAGAAGTGGGAAGGGCTGTTTTACAGCTGTATGAAGAAGTCGTGTGGACGCTGACTGCATGGGGTTGACCTATGTTGCAAAAAACATTTACATAGTCTTCTGTCAACGATTATTTTTTATTTCGGGTGATTATGGGAGGTAATGGTCCTAGCCAATTTGCTCATGAGGGCGATGGTGAAGGCGGCGGAGTGTCTTTTGTGAAGGGCATTCGGGTGAGTTCGTTGTGAAAACTAATGGCAAAATGCTCGTACAGTACAGTAAAACCCAACTCCCAACAGGAATAATGTGTAGGGGGCTACTGCTCTGACCTTGTGCGTTACATCTTTCAATGCACTAACATTGATGTGCACAATCTTATCTTTCGATATGGTCTATGTTCCCCTAACTAAAACAAATAATCCAAAAATGAACTATAACCTGAAATTGCTGAATGCTTCGACATTCCATTACATGACACTAAACCAACCAATGCTTTGCGTGGTCGAACCCTATTCCTTCCACTTGAATAATCCAGAACCGTGGTTCATCCCTAAGTAGAAGGTCTGACCCTTTACGGTGAAAAAGTTAACTATTAACTATAACTATTGAGGATTAAAGGTGCAGTGTGTTGGACTTCGTGACATCTAGAGGAGAGGTAATAGATTACAACCAAGTGAATGCTATGACGCATGGGGATGCATCGTAGTGGGCTCTGTTGTAGAGGATCGGCTCCAATGTAGCTATTAAGGGCTCGTTCTAAGGTAACAAAAACAAGATCCTTATTTTCATGGGATTATACAGTTATTAAAACATGCTTATGAAATAATACCAAATCGCCGCCCACCAAATTCTGTTCCCCTAGAAGGCAGTACATTTGACACCCTCAAGCTTTTAGGGATAATAAATAAATAATTTATAAATTTAATTTTTCATTTATCTTGTCTGAATGCTTTTGATCTATATAATCCACCCAAGTTTCCACTGAAAGATGACTTTCTTTCCCTAGTATTCGATTGTTTTTGTCCCCCATAAGTCAATCTGACGTCCTCTTCCATTTTTCACAGCTGTCCGACCGAGTTGTCCACAGAATGAAAGAGTCTCAAAAGGTTGCCAGACCTCATCCATCTGATAATAAACAACAAGCGCTCTCACACCCTGAACCAGAAGCAGCAGCGCCCACAGCCCCTGCACCTTCTGCTGAGCACGTCTCAACACCGCCGGAATCTCCCATAGCTCCACTCATCCCCACCCTACCTGCCCAGGAACCGACGGCTGCCTCAACACCTCCCATCGCCCAGCCCATAAAACTCACCGCTCCTCCACCTGTGAAGTTCCATTCTGCCCCTCCCCCTGTTGCACACCATGAGCCTAAAATGGAAACCATGACGGAGCCTGTTGCCATAACGATGACCTCCCCTGTTCCCGAACCTGAGGCAACATCTAAACGGCTTCCTGAACCTGAAATGGTTCTTCCCACATTAGTTGAACCCATCACCCAATCTGTACCTCCTCAAACTGAAACCGCTCTTCATACCCTGGAGGAACCCATATTCCAATCTGTACCTCCTCCCCAAACTGAAACATCTCTTCCAACCATAGTGGAACCTACAGTGCCTCCTCAAGCCGTAGTGGCTCCTCCTACCCTGGTGGAAACTATAATCCAATCTTTATCTCCTCCTCAAACTGAAACAGCACTTCCTACCTCGGTGGAACCTACAGTTGAATATGTACCCCCTCCTCAAATTGAAATGGCTTCTCCTACGTTGGTGGAACCCATAGTTCAATCTGTATCTCCTCCTCAAACCGAAACATCTCTTCCAACATTGGTGGAACCCACAGTCCAATCTCTACCTCCTGCTCAAACCGAAACAGCCCTTCCGACATTGGTGGAACCCACAGTCCAATATATTCCCCCTCCTCCTCCAACTGAAACGGCTCTTCCTACCTTAGTGGAACCTATAGTCCAATCTATAGTGCCTCCTCCAGCTGAAACGGCTCTTCCAACCTTAGTGGAACCAAAAGTCCAATCCGTACCTCCTCCCCAAACTGAAACGGCCCTTCCTACTACGTTGGTGGAACCTGTAGTCCAATCGGTGCCTCCTCCTCAAACTGAGACAGCCCTTCCTCTCTTGGAGGAAGGGCCTATAGTGCCTCCTCAAACTGAAATGGCTCTCCCTCCCTTGGTGGAACCTATATCCCGGTCTGTGCCTACTCCTCAAAATGAAACAGCTCTTCCTATGTTGGTGGAACCCAAGGTTCTCCTCTCTGCTCCGGTTGAACCTGCAGTCGAATCTATAGTCCCTCCTCAAACCGTAGTGGCTCTTCCTACCTTGGTGGAACCGGTAGTCGAATCTGTACCACCTACTTTAATTGAAACAGCTCTTCCTACATTGGTGGAACCTATAGTTGAATCTATACCCTCTCCCCAAATTGAAACAGTTCTTCCTACCTTGGTGGAACCGGTAGTCGAATCTGTTCCACCTACTTTATTTGAAACAGCTCTTCCTACCTTGGTGGAACCTGTAGTTGAATCTATATCCTCTCCCCAAACTGAAATGGCTCTTCCTACTTTGGTGGAACCTATAGTTGAATCTATTCCCTCTCCCCAAACTGAAACAGCTCTTCCGATCTTGGTGGAACTCGAGGTTCTCCTCTCTGCTCCAGTTGAACCTCCACTCCCTACTGAGGCTGAAGTCATTACTCCCTCTCCACCTCATCCCCAAACATTGCAACAGTGCGCCATAGTCGAAGAGCAACAGGAGACCCCATGTGCTACTCCAGTGGCAGAACCTACTCTCAGTGTACCTCCCATTCTCATCCCGGCTCCAGTTGAAGTGGTGACTCCTCCCCCCAAGCCTTCTGAAGCCATCCTCGTTACCACCAGCGTTGCTCCATCTGTGGAAGACAACATCACGGCTGTTCCAGTTCTGTCCTTCGAATCTGTTGCTCCTCCCAGCCCCGCTTTCGTCGAAACCGAGCACTGTGTGGTCTCTCAGACGGCAGTCTCCGAGCCTCCAACCCCTGCAGATTTACCCCAACCCTGTCACTCCATGGAGGTTTCTCTCTCAACCTATGAATCAGCGGCAGCAGAACCCCCAACGGAGCCCATAGACATGGAGCCGCCCCCGCAAGATGCAGAGGCCGAAGTCCAGAGCTCAACTTCCCTTCCTGTTACTGAGGATCTGTTTCCTGTATTCATCTTGCGCCCGCAACCTGTGCCTGATGTCACAGGTGCGTCTTTCTTTCTTTATTTTGTATCACAAACCTGTGTAAGGTAGCAACAATGCAGCAAAAATCATGTCCGTTTCGACACGGGCTCTGTGTGTGAAGGCTGCTTTGCATTCGTCACATCTATACTGAACCAGCTTGTTATATTTATAAATTCAACATCCAAAGCACACACACACAAACCAATTCAAACAATTACCACACAGCTTTTTGTATTCATGTAACACATTTTCATCTTTACTGACATCGTACATGGTTCTGCAGAATTTTGTGTGCTCATTTGTTTGTGGGCGTTGTAGAGTTATGTTTTGAGTTACGCAATGTTTCCTTTTTGGAGGTTGCCATCGCTGGTGGAAGCCATCTTGTTTCCCGACAGGCACACCACAGTAGTGATATCCATCACAGACTCCATGTTAAATTAAGATAGGATGTCACTAGCCCCATAACCCTGTGGACTCTTATTTAATCGAATGCCCTGGCTGATGATGATGTCCTCTTTGTTATCCTCAGTGGATGAAGACGAGCTCAGGAGGAAGGTCAAAGAGGTGCTACAGGAACGTCTGGCTGAGGAGATCACCCAGAAGAAACAGGCGCTTCAACTACAGTAAGGAGACAGTGGGGCACAGACCAGGGTCTTGGTCACGAGTTACTTGTTCTCTTTGACCTTTACATATGAACACATGTCACTCTATGTAAAGGCCTGGGATATTTTACACATGCATTAATCCTGTGGAAGTGGCCATGGTAATGTGTAGTTTGGATAATTCTAAAGGCCAAGTCAAGTGCAAATGCTCTTACACAAAATCAAACACGTTGGAATGCAATCATAAATAATTAATGTTGTACGTTTTTAGATGATGGTCTTACACTAAGGCCGCGTTCAGACTGCAGGCAAATCCGATTCAAATCTGATTCCTTCTCATATCCGATTTTTTAGGGCTGACTGTCCACACTGTTTTAGCAAGTGTCCAAATCGCATTTGGCTCTGTTCAGACTGGGCCACATCAAGTGACCCATCTGACTGGTTGCTGTAGCAACGACGTCGGAGCGGAGGCGTGTATTGTGTGATTGGCGCATTGGGTCAGGTCTGGCGTCGCGTAGAGTGACCTCACGGACAGTCAAATCCGATCTGAGTGTTTGGAGCGGTTCAGACTGAGACGCATCTGTCCAAATGCGATCTGAAACTACCTCCCGGAGGTGGTTTCGATCCGTTTCGCAAAAATCGGATTTCATGTGACTTGGGACTGTTCAGACTTCAAGAGTCATCCGGTTCCAATCTGGATGGGCTAAAAATCGGATTTCTGCTGGCAGTCTGAACGCGGCCAAAGAGTCCTTGCTTTACCTTACCGGAAAAAAGAGCCGAGCTGTTGAACTTTGTGTTCGCTTTGCCGAGAGTATCCTCACCTAACACACGCATCCTTCTCCGCTCCGAGGACACGGATCCCGGTGTCTATCTTCACTTTACCCTTGGAATAGATTCAAAGGGCTACATAGGCTTTCAAATTTCCTATCAAACACCGTTTTGTACCATGTGTTCGCCTGGCGGAAGATGGAAGCAGCTGAAAAATAATAATAATAATAAGAAAAGGCAGGACAGAAAAAAGAGGGGAATAAAAAGGGAACAGTTCTGTATAGGTCTGGGACGCGCAAATCCATGATAAGCAGAGGGTCGCAGTGCTGTTGTCTATCAGATGGATACAGATATGGCCCAGCGGGGCTTAAAAGAGAGCGGTGTGATGGAGAGATTACGCCAGCCAATCTGTCTAACGACAATGCGCAGGCCACTAGGCAACACACCTTAGTGGAAACGCAACCTACACCCACCTTCACATTGCTTCGTCATTCGTCGTGACTCTCATAATCTTTATTTCCCTTCCAGTGGCAGAGACCATAGTTATTATTTCTAATAATTTACATTTCACCGCATGACTCATCCTGCTGTGATATTCAATATGAGGGTTTGCGTTCCTGCAGAAGGAAATTAATTCCCATTTTGCGATTTTCCACTGGAGAGATTAGAGACGCAGCAACAGAACAGTTGTAGCTGTACGTTTGCCTGGCATCTGGCCACTTGTTCAACCGTTCCCTATAAAATAGGAAGAAAAATGGATAAAAAAGGTGTTCTGTCAAGCTGTCCTTTGTGCCCAGTTACTATACAGACACTGGCAGCTGATCTTTAAGTAATCTGGATTTGCATTGCATGCTAGTCACTATTTGACACTGAGCAGGGAAAATGACACGCCTGTTTGATAGTGCCCACATCTGCGCTACGACTGCAAGAAATATAGCATTACAACTTCTACAATGGATTAACCCGTCACTCTCTGATCCAACTAGTCTTGGTTTCTGATGAGGAAATCTTTTTGAACAGTGAAAACAGAAGAGACTGAGCATGGATCTTATGAGGCTGTGGTGCGACAAAACAGTGACAGGTGTATTGGGGAGGAGATGCTATCAAACAGGAGTCTTCAGGACCATCCGTCTCTGTTTAGCGACAGGTTACTGATGGAAACGGCTTCCTGCCTCGTTCCCAGGGGGCAAACATGCAGATAGGAGTGGAATAGTAGGCCCGGTCTGGTCTCTTACCGGTCTAGACGGAAGGGACTTTGAGGATTGCGCTGACAGAGGGAATTTGTTTACCCCCTCTTTGAAACCAGTATTTATTGTTCCTGTACTTTGGTTTGTGTTGTCGTTATTCAAACTGCACCATTAGTAATAACTTGTTCCTTTCTTCTAAAAAACTTTTCAATTCAATTCTCTGGGACAAGCAATGGATTCTTTATGCCCCTTTAAATATTTAGCAAATTTGAAACCAATGCTGTGTATTTTCAGTGGCATCCATTTCCTGAATAGTACGTTTTGAAAAGCGAGTGCGGCAGTTTGCAGGGAACTGCAGATATCCGGAACAGAAGGAGCTCATGAGAGAGCAATGAGAGGACATGTTATTTTTGATTAACATTTTGCTCTATATGATGTCATCTCAACATCCTGCATGCTACAATAAATACATCAGAGTGATATTGGATAACTTGGAAGATGATCCGGATTTAGGATCCGTAGAGGGTGAGGGGAAATGGCTAATGTTGTCATATGTGCACTGGTCT
>OOFH01112829.1:0-10665 GCA_900323355.1 Merlangius merlangus
ACACACATAGCGGGTGTGCAGCCCGGACACCCACCCTGGCAGCCGCTCTCCCGATGCAGGCTGTGCAGGATCTCCTGGTCCTCCTTGGTCTGGTAGCTGTACTCCTCCAGGTAGGCGGCCCGGTTGTTGGCGTTCTGGGCCAGCATCAGCTGGATGTCCCCGCACAGGGACAGACACTCGGTGTGGAAGAGCAGCACCCGCGGGGGCAGCACGCTGCTCACCGCGCAGTAGGCATCTGGAGGAGGGAAGGTGGGGAGGAGAAGAGGGACACACAGAGGGACACACGGAGGGACAGGACGATGGTGTGAGAGGGAGAGAAAGGGAGAAAGGTTAAGATTCAAACAAAGAACCAAGTAGGAACAAAAGATCAAAAGAAAGCTTGCAGAGAATGAGCAAAGTAAAAGTAATAGCATTGAAATTGTTGAAGATCGAAACGGAGATTGAAAGAACAAACAGAAGAAAGTAAGAGCGAACAAGAGATCAAAAGAATAAAAGATCAGAAGAACGATTTATCGCAAGAAAGATTTGAAAAGCAAATGAAAGAAAGAGCGAACATAAGATCGGAAAAGAAAAGTGAACAAGCGCAATAATGAATGGGACTCAAGCCTAACAAAAGGAGTTACACAAATATCAGCATGACTCCTTTCGCATCCCCATGCACTACTATATCCACTACGTTTGATCCACTAAAAGCTGTGGGTGCATTGTTACACCGACGCTACTGACCGTGACACTGCAGCGCTAGCTTGATGTAGCGCAGGGCGCGTCCGTACTTGAGCAGGTTGGTGGCGGCGTCCGACAGCACGTAGTAGGCCTTGGACGCCTTGAGGAAGAGCTGCTGCTTGATGCGGTGCTGCCACGTCCCGGGAATTATCCCCGACCGAGTGGCGTGCTTTCTTATCTCCTGGAACGGTACGACTACAGAAGACATACACTTGGGTTAACTTCGGGGGTACAACTAGCCATTGTGGTCCAAAACAGAGGTTTAAAAAACACTTGGGTTGCCTTAAGCTTATTGTGACTACAGAGAGTCGCAGTTGGGGGAAAGAAAAACATAATCTTCTTTTAAATGTAATTTACTATCTGCTACTGTTTGTGACACCCAGTTCTCATCTGGGATTAATTCACTATATATTTGCCTTAAGTGAATGCCATTGATTGAGATTAAGAAGAGACACCCCCGTTCTACTGGTTCAATTCAAATCGGGAACAATCCACGATCACGATGAATGCAGTGTAGTGTATTACATTAGGCTGCTGGCAATAGGGATTGAACCAAGTACCTTTCCAGCTAGGAGCTGCCAAACACCCTAACAGGTAATCACTAGACTGTCGTGGGCCACAGACCCTGTGATCAGAGCCCTGGTAGAGGGACAAGGTGGCCTGTGCTGACCCACAGAACCTGTGATCAGAGCCCTGGTAGAGGTGGGGGGGTTGCGGGTGTGTACCTATCTCCAGGAGCAGGGTGATGCCCTTCTCCACTGGGGCGACCCTCTCCTCGTACTTCAGGGGGATGGGGGTGTTTGGGTCCGCCGCTGGCAGGTCGCTCTCCTTCTTGATGCTCCCGTCCACCGCCTTCAACCCCTGGGCGTGGAGAGCGGGACGTTAAGACAACGCGGGGGGGGAAACACATGCATGAACCCCTTCTTTTCAGGGATGCACCCGATAATCCCATTTCTTGGCCCCTGGAGCTACAGCAGGGGGACACGCCGATGCAATATGAACTTGATCGTACCTCTAACACATAGCTGAGGACGTGCCTGCACCTCTCCTCCTTATCCTGGGACACAGGGAACGCGTAACTGGGCTGTGATCAAACAAAACAAACAAAAAAAAGGGTAAAAAGAGGCCAATGTGGACAGGGATTCGTCGGCAGGAAGCGATACACAGGACAAACTTATACTATAACATCATATAGCATCATTTATCAGTACCCAGGGGACCAAGGACACACTACCTAGGGCGATCTTCGGAACGCATACCTAGGGGACCTTGGGTAACAGTACCTAGGGGATCTTTCATCTTTGAGTAATAAGAAAAGCGCTATGTAGTTGAATGTATTATTATCTTTTGTTTGCGTACCCAGGGGACCTAGGATGTGTAAGCCCCACTTTGAGGGAGTCCCCGCCTGAACCAAGACTCACCCTTATCTGGTGGGTGGACTTGTACTTCTCCGGCACCGACAGCTCCCCCACGGAGCGGATCACGGCGACGGCCTTACTGTCGCCCGCCGCGTCCGAGCTGCTCGCGTCGCTGTCGTCCTCCGCCAGCTCCTCCTCTTCCTCTTCCTCGCCCTCCTCCTCGTCGCTGTAGCTGTCCTCCGAGCCGGCGCGCAGGGAGCCGTCGCTGTCCGCCTCTGGGGGCTCGTCCAGCTGGAAGAGCTCCGAGAGCATGTAGTGGGCCGACGCGATGATCTGAGACCAGGAGGGGCACCCGACATTATGATTAAGGAGAATCATAAAGGTGTCATGGAGTATCGATGGGTCTTTCCGGGATCCATTCCAACAGGCAATCGTTATGCAGAGATCCTTCTCGGCTTCACCGTCTAAATCTCAAGATGTTCTCCTCTCTAATAGGTAGTAAGCCAAAGAAGCCGACTAAAGTGGTGCTCGAAGCATCTTCGGACCAAAGACGCAAGTGACCAGCGTCCGTGAGGGCACATTGCGATAGCTAAGGGTTTGACTCTAGAGATTGCGAACAGATACAGCCCATTCGGCCGCAGGGCTGAGTCCTGTCGCCTGGGGGAGTGTTTACCTGGGGGTGTCTCTCCTGGTCTAGCAGCTTGACGCAGTTCAGCAGCAGTGTTCGGACCGTCCCGTAGTGCTTCCTGTTCTGCCTGGCCTTCAGCATCATGTTGCTGGCCACCCTGGGGCACCACAATAACACAAATAAACATACAGCAGGGGGAAGGAACACGCAGTGGGCTTGTCTGCCAGATTTCTAGATTGTATATCGTAAATGTAATGTGTTGCCCCCTTTTTCCAATCTGGAACACTGCGCTGAATAAGCCTTGTGTTAAGAAGGGGACGTTGTTGTATTGTTTTGGTCTTCGTTCATACTTACTTATAGAGCAACACGGCTACCGGCAGGGTGAAGGGATTCTGGTATTTCTCCTCTTCAGCCTCCTCACACAGCGTGGTGAGGTCATAGAGCTTCACAATGTCACTGCCACTGGCTGGAGGGCAGAGGGGGAAACCAAAGGTTTTGTATAGATTTAGCCTAGCATAGAATAGTATAGCACAGCATATAATAGTATATCATAGTGTAGCATAGTATAGAATATAATACTATAGCATAGCATGGTGTAGCATAGAATAGTATAACAGTGTAATATAGTATAGCTTAGCATAGAATAGCATTACATAGCATAGCATGGTAAAGCATACCGTGGCATTGCAGAGTTTTATGCCTTTTATGCTGCTGAAAAATGTATCCTTAACTCCAGCTACCCAGACAGGCCAATAATGGTCGTTGAACCTATTTTAGTTTAAATTACAAGGAAACCTAAAGATAAAATAATAACAAATGTATAAGCACAATAATTGAAATACTCAACTAACACAAGCCTTCGTCGAGACTAAGGGGCCGCCTAAGGTGACCTTGAGTGCTATGAAAGGCGCCCTCAAATAAAATGCATTATTATTATTATTATTAATATAGAACAATATATTATGCTACAGTACAGCACTGCATACAAAGAGCGTCTACACGCCACCTTTGAAGAGCCAGTAGGTGTGACCCTCTTTGGTGCAGTTGGACTTGAGGAAGGAGAGGATGTTCTGGGCGATGTCTTTCACCACACGCGTGGAGAAGGTGGAGTTGTCCAGATCGGGGATATCTTCTGTCTTTATCATCTCGTATTTCTGTCAAAGTGCAGTGAAACAAAATGTTGTATTAACCATCAAAGCTTCGATATTTTTTTCTAACCCTTTTTTTTTTTCAATGAATATTGAAAATGTATGCCAATTAGAAAATTAAAGTGAAACTAAAAATAAGATAAATGAGCCATTACAAGCCATTTCACTGATATGTCTGTAACACATCTACCACATGTAATTTCCTCATCGGGTAAGTCAGCTAGTCAACATAACAACCCCAGGGGGTAAAATATGGGCTGCTTAAGGATAGTGATTGTAGTTCTCTACCTGGACTATCCCGTTGACATGGAAGCACATAACAAGCTCTGGGACGTTGCACATCAGATTGTCCAGCCAGTAGTCGATCCCAGTCAGGATGTTGATGGGCTTGTTGTTGTCCCTGGAAACAGAGAGGCAGTGCAAATAGAGGCGTAATGAATTCTGTGTTTGACAGGATAGGAATCATTTCATAAAACCCCATTTAGTGGGTGCGTGTTGTGTGGTACACCTCACCTGAGACGCAGGCTGACGGCTGGGTAGCGACCACCTCCAAATATGGGCATGTTGGAGCCCACCAGCATGTGGATATCTTCAAAGGTCCACATGATGTTTCGCACAAAGTCGTTCCTCAAACCCTGCCACAAAGTTCCAGTTAAAAAAAGTAATGTTACATTTCTAATGAGGCTTATAAGCATGATTATTAATAACCGCACCATAAGTAAGCTACACCATTATGAAATATACCACGCAGGCTGCTTTATAGCTGTCAACATGTTTCAGGTAACATTTAAATATGAACAGCATGTTTCAGGGGGCAGGGCAGTCTAGCGGTTAGGAAAGGTTGGTTGACTACCATCAAAAAGATTCACGTTTCACCCGTCAAGTCTGTAGCCTTATTCTTAAAAATCAAAAATGACTGAAAGTCCCTTTTAATCTAAAAAACGAATGTAAGTGAGTAAAATAGTAATAATTAGGGATGAACCGAATTTTCGACCACCGAAAATTTTCGGCCGAATATGGCGCATTTTCAGCTTTTTGGCAGAAATACTTTAATCACCAAAACGGCAGACTTATGTTTTATATCAAGCATGGCCTGAATATAAATTGTGCCACGTTTCCAGATGATTGGATAAAATGTGTGATAGGAGTAGCATTTTGAACGTTTTGACATAAACCAAGATAGCGGAAAATCCATCATGGTGCAAAATGACGTCACAGGGTGCGTTGAACTCGGCTTGGCCCTATTGGATGAATGGGTCGAAAGTTATAAACATGAATGCATGTGCAACTTTGACCTGTTGGTGGCGCTAGAGCTGATGAGCTAGCGACCTCAGATTTGCTTGATGGGCTAATGGGACTGTCCTGAACCAGTGTGCCAAATTTCACCAAGTCAACTTTTCACCAAGGCGTTCTATGGGCTGCCGTAGACTCCCATGGAGGTAAAAAAATAATAAGAAACAGTACGAAAACAATAGGTTGTCTCACAACTTCGTTGCTTGACACCCAATAACTCTGTGTTGGGCTCAACACCGGTAACACCGGTAATACCGTATACTGCGGAAACCCTAAATCGTACTAATAATTGGCATGATAATTTCTTTCAGTGTTTCGGTTTTCGGCCTTGGTTTCCTCATTTTCGGTTTCGGCCAAGAATTTTCATTTCGGTGCATCCCTAGTAATAATACCTGGCTGCTCTCTCCCTCATTGAAGAGCATAGGAACGTTCTGCCCTTTAGGAATGGCTGTCACCTGGTCGATAGCAAACAGACTATCAACAGAGATGTTCTCCTGTAGGTGAGGTGATGAAAGAAGTTATGGAGTGGTACAACACACAATACAGTCAATCATACTAAACACCAAGGTTGCCACTTAACCTTCACTTACAATGTAGGGAATTTTAAAAACTAGTATCTTTCAGTTTGTTTTGTTTTTTAATATCTTGGTTGGGTTAAGATTAACCTGAGCATTATAATGATCATCAGTTGAACGGCAGCTTCATGTGCATAAATAATAAATAATAATCTACTGCACGAGAGTCTCCTCCCATCATCCCTCTCAGCTCAAACCATACCCAGGTCCGTTTTAGACTATTTAAATCATTGCGTCACGTTCTCTGACCTCTTTGGGGGCGGCAGATTCCTCCGAGTCTGACGGCGTGCTGGGGAAGGTGGCAGGCCAGGACGGGCTGAACTCCTCCGCCCCACTCTCCTCCTCCCCGTCGTTATCGGGTAGGCGCTCGGCTGCTGCATCCCCGTTTATACTGGGTCACGGAAGCACCGCGTCAAGACATGACGGGAAACGTAGTCGGGACAAAACTACAAATGTGACCTCCATCTGCACTGAACTGACCTGTAGTAGAGGAACTTTGAGAGGATGGCTTTTTGGTACCAGTGTTCTTTGCTCTTTTTTTTACGCTGCCACTTTTGATCGATCAGACGCTGGTAAAACTCCTTCAGCCACGTCCAGTCTCCGGTCTGGAAGGCCAGTCGTGGACAGGATTAGACCCGGAGAACGAGGTTCATTCAGCAAACAAAAAAGCTTTAGGTTAAAACTGGACTAAAAAAACTCTCCCTTTAGGGTCCACCAGCAGTACCTGAGAAGACCTCATGAAGAGCTCTTGGATGTCCAGCTCGTCCAGCAGCAGAGTCCTCCCTACTCGGTGCACGGCCATGCTGACATGGGACTTGCTGTATGGGATTTTCAGAAGCTTCTTTATGTTCTGTAGAAAAGTATATGAATAAAAGAACACCAGTCACGATGAGATAGTACTTAAGTCATTAAGATTGGGGTGTCACAGTCGAAAGTACAAACAAGAAGTATAAATAAAAATGAGCGTAATCTGAGTAAAATAAATCGGTTTTTCCAGGAATAAAGGCTTGATGATTAGATAACTGAAATCGCTGACAGACCTCGGAGTCTGACACGACGTCCACGTCATCGCCGATGTTGTCGATGAAGTCATACGCCATGCCGAAACTGAATAGCAACACAAAATATGACACCTACATACACAGTAGTTTATAATTGTGATATTGAGGCACCATAAACAACGAAATAGAAAAGCCCAGTAGTTATCCATCTCTTGGGAAATAAGCAGTTTAACACTCAATCACGAAACACACATGATTGAGTATAATGTATGGAGGCTAAGTTATAGTAACTAGAATATATCTATAGGCTTCTCTGACAGAGTGCGGTACCTCGAAAAGGGCTTGCTCTTGCTGCTGGATCCCAGAACGGTGGTTCCAGCACTTCCAAGCTGAGGGTTTTCCCTCAGCCAGTTCGCAGGAGGAAGCTTCAAGTCAGTCTGCTCCTGGAGCAAGGCATAGCTGGTCGGAGGCGGTGCAGCACAGTACTTCACCACAGCCCGGCTCTTAACCTCGTTCGTACCTGTACATACCTCCAACTCCTTTGACATGAGTAGATTGAAATCAGGAGAGATTGACAAGTCATAGGGGATAAGATTCAGAACATTCTGGTTAAGGACGTCATTGATTGATTGGAGAAATAGTGATCTAAGTAGGTAGGTATGTAAGTAAACTCACATGTTTGCTGCTCTCTCCTCCGGAGCACGGTATCTCTGAAGACTGATCCGACAGGCCACTATATTGTCCTCCGTCAGGTGAAGCACTCATATTTGATGACTCCTTATCACTAATATAAGAGAGTATATAAACCACAATCTAGTCGTAAACATAGTCTTCTTACGATGACTATTACACGTGACAAGCTGTTACATTATCCAACAGTGATAGCGTCAATGAAAACTATTTTCTCGCAAATGATGCAGGTTTAATACAGGCGAAAGACAGAAGTTTGGATCTATAGAGTGGTATATTAACGACTGTTAAACTCGTTAGGAATAAAAGTCAGACGCAAACAGAAACACAGCCGTGCGAAATAACAACAACTTCCTGTTTGAGAAATATAAAACACGCCTGTTGTATAAGCGAGTAATTTATAATGAAATCAAAGTACAGGACCACAACGAATCCATCGTACTTTGAACTATAAATATAGTTATTTAAAAAAAAGATATATATATATAAAAAAGATTATATATGACCCGGAAATAGTTTAGCAGTAACGCCTACTTTCCATCTTTCTAGAAGCGTGAAGCGTTTTCTCGAACTCTAAATCCGATTAAAGATTATTTACTGTAATATTATTAATCATAATCATAATAATAACAACAACAAAAAATAATAATCATAATAGATACATTTTATAATAATACATTTGAACTATAACAAGATGTTTTTTGGTTTTTAAATTGCATATTTATTGACCTTTATGTATTTATTATGTATTATTACATAATAGCCTTTGGCAGAGGCTTTTCATTTATACTGATTCATTAAATCTGTATTGCTAGATTCATATTTATCTATAATAGGAAAAAAAAAGAAAAAAAACATTCAAAACATGGGTATGAATACGGACGTCATAGTTCTTAACGGACTAAAACTGGGCGAGATCCATTAAAAATCCAGAGATGAAGGTTTACATCATTAAGGTTTACAATAATTAAGGATTACATCATTGACTTTATCAAGACACGTGTTTCTATGGGTCTAATTAAATACCATACAAGTAGTATATCTAAATGAACAGATGAACAGATAATAAGTTACCTTGCTTTGTAACCTACATATACAGTACACCTTTCCAGAGTGTTCATTAGTGTTATCCATCCTATAATGACTACAAATATTATCTCTAACGCTCAAACAATTATTTTATTGTATGAAAGATTTTAACACCACATGATCGTCTCTTTAAACTGCAGGTCATGGTACAAAACAGCAAGACAAAAGGTCTGGCGAAGTTTTCGGACGTCGGTACTGCCACCTCTGCCATGGTGGAGCTGAACGGTGCTGGTGGGTTACGCGTGCCTCCTTCCCAAACCATGAAGAGCAGGGCCACAGTCGGGCGCAATATTAAACCTGGCCATCAGATGACGCCATTTAGCAGACACACGGCCGCCCCGCTCCAACAGTCCAGTGTTGGACTCCAGTACATGTCATAGGTTAACCGGCGTTTGTACGGGGATTGTACAGTTTTTAAATTATTTTTATTTTTAAAGAAGGAATTTTGAAAATATGTTTTAAGGTTTTAATAGCATAGATAATGTAATGCCTAATATGCCTCCCAACCAAAAGGTTCTGTGTTGAATCCCAAAGTAGCCTAAAGATACCCCTATAGAGAGAGATATGACTGATAATGTCTCTGCAGGTAGGTGCTACCCAGGGTGCTGATCTTTGACATGCTGTCCGCTAGCCCGAGGTGCTGCATGTCTGTTGGGGTGACTGTCTGTTGGCCAACTGAAGATTGCTGTTTCACTTTTTAATATGCTTATGTATAATGTGTATGAGTAAACTCATGGGAGATATGATAGTCATACAGCACTAAAGTTGAGAGCATTAAAATCTCCAAACAACATGCTCAAAACGCCACACAACCAGGTTGGATTTTTATAAGATTGTATATGATAAAACACCACTAGTATACATTTTAAAAAGTGTTTGCATGTTGACACATTTTGGGAAAGCGTCATGTCCAATGTCCAAACAAGATTTCAAAACAATTGAAGCCTTGTATCGTGAAACCAGCCTCGACCAACTCGCCCCAACACTGAACTCCAACCCCTTGAATGACAAGAAAAAGCTTCCGCAAAGGGGAGGAAGGAAACCTTGATGATCACACCAGGAGGGATCAAACATATGGTGATAAAGTGAAGTTCCTTGTGTGTGTAGGAGATGAATCCACAGTCCAATGACTTTAGCTGTGATGAGACTCTGTTTGTCACTCTGAAATGATACGAGAGGAAAAAATATTTTGCATCGTGTTTGGCCTTAAATAGGGTACTACATGTGAGCATGGCCCAAACTCGATAACCAATAAACCCTATTAATTTCCCCCCTGCAATATGTTTGAGATCGGTTTCCTTTGTAACATTCTGAATTTTTGTTTGCTGATGTCTATGGGGATAACTGTAAAATGGAATACATGGTAAAAAATTAAATACAGATCCCACATGTTTCCTGTCCCAGTATAGCAACAGCTTCTAAACCTTCTGCAATGCAATGCAATGTTTCTGCATTGCAATGCAATGGCTGTCTCAATGCTTTTATACATGGCACTAAATTATTATTTTCTGCTTGATCAGTAAGGGAGCCTCAAACAAGTAGTAGCCTAGAGGCCAATGACCAAATTACTCGGCCACTGTATATGTGTGTGTGTGTGTGTGTGTGTGTGTGTGTGTGTGTGTGTGTGTGTGTGTGTGTGTGTGTCTATGTGTGTGTGTGTGTGTGTGTTCCAAAGAGTGTAATCGAAACAATCAGGTTGTCGGCGACAACACCACAACATCCAGCGGAACCTCCAGCGGCCCTCTATGACATCACAATGCCCGCTCCCCTATATAAGTCACCGCTCCTCAGTCCAGTGCTCAGTGCTGATCAGAGAGTCCAGCGTAAGCATTAACTTGATATCACTGAGCAAGCGCAGCAGTTTGTTGGAAAATTTAGCAAGCAAAAGATGGGTAGAAGACGCGTGAGGAACCGGGTGAGGAAACCAAAACCTGAGGACCTCATCCACCAGGAGGGCCCCCAACCAGAGGGCCCCCAACCAGAGGGCCTCCAACCAGAGGGCCTCCAACCAGAGGGCCCCCAACCAGAGGGACCCCAACCAGACGGCCTCATCCACCAGGAGGGCCCCCAACCAGCGGGCCCCCAACCAGAGGGCCTCCAACCAGAGGGCCTCCAACCAGAGGGCCCCCAACCAGAGGGCCCCCAACCAGAGGGACCCCA
>OOFH01112831.1:0-11879 GCA_900323355.1 Merlangius merlangus
ATGGACTTGAATTCACTTTTAATCACTTTATTATACAAATGAAAGCATCAAAACAAAGAAATTGTTTGGATGTTATGCTTTCAGAGTTGTAATTTCCTGGACGAGCTCAAAGTTGACCTGTTTCCCAGGTGAGAGGGCCGCAGAAGAGACTACCTTTTAGTTATTAAGAACATGCAACAATATTTGTGTCCTGAACTTTCCCTACAGGTAGGGCTGAGAACGCATTTCAATTGAGTGGTCATGTCTTCTTCAAAGATTTGGATGGTTTCCCTGCCTAACTTACCAAAATGAATCATTTAAAGTACAAGGTGTACCTAGATAAATCTTGAACAAAAAGACTAAAATAACTTTTTAGAATGTTTTATCGATTGTTTCCGAAACATTCAACCAATAACTTAAGTTACTTAAGATACAGTAGTAAAGCTTAAGTTTTAAGCTTTTCAGACGTCCGTCTTTACTCTCTGTGATTCTCTGAGAGCCAGGCAACATGAGAGGAGTATGAATGTGTCATCAGGGCATATCAGGGGTGGGAGTTTGATCATTTGTTCCTTGTTTTTGGACGATGCGCACACTTAATAGCGAGGGGGTCGGCAAAAACCCAAGACCATGGGCTGGCCTCAAGACCCTGCAGACTATTGATACTATACTATTGATTAGGCCTGAGTGTATAAATACCCCATTTTACAATAAAGAGCAAACTGTTAAAAGGTACTTGGATGAAAAAGTGGGACAATAAACATTTCACCAAGATAACGGACTAAATAATCCTTGAGTAAATAGCAAAGCCTTTGAAGAGTAATCTTTAGGCTATAAAAAATAACCTCTGACCAATGACTTGAGGAATGATAATCTCAAAGTAATACAATTTGTACTGTAGTCTGATGAATTGAGAGGGAGACTTTTTTGCTTGAATTGTTAATGGATTGGCGTATTTTATTGCATCATATGGCAATTTTTTGGGAGTTATTTAATATAAAAAAGAAAGAAAACTTTATTTCCTGCAATCTAAATCACAGAAAACTACATTATAACCATTGGCCAAACCTGTATTTGATGCTATTGTTTACTATTACCCTTTAACCCTTGAACCCTTCATCACTGAAGTAGGAAGCATAAAGAAAAACAGCCATAGATTACAATGTCATATATGCATGAAACGAATCAACTCTCTACCCACCAGAAAGTTGGCTATACTCTCTAGTGCAGGGGTCTTCAACGTTTTCCAGGCCAAGGACCCCCAAACCGATGGAGAGATGGAGTGGGGACCCCCTTCTTATATATTGTATAAAATTGTGTTTTATATTAAACTGGTCCTATAGTGCCATGTATAAATGCACCGTGTTATTTTGCATTCAATACTAAGATATTCAAATAACAGGTTCATATATTCATGTGTTTAATTCAAACATGTGCAAGGTACAGTGAGTAGGGTGGCCATGCCACTGCCATTCATAAACATAACATAATAAACTGATACCTGCCAAGATCAACAATGTCTGTCAATTGCATGTAATCAGGCATAAAAGCTATTCAAATTGACATTTTCAAACATAAATGTGGAAATGAAAATTTGTGATACTTGTTAGTCATTTTTTTGCCTGATTCACGTCTTTCTTAACACTCCGCAAGTAGTCCGGTAAATTATCAACCCCAGCGTGTCCGGTTGCCAAGCATCCTCAACGTCTTTAGTACTTTCTCTGCTGATCGCTTATTTTCCCAATAATGACCGGTGTTCTGTACATAATCCCTTACATAACAGCACTCTCTCCCTCCCAACAGTCTGGCTGCGCACTCTCATCCAAATACGTATTGTTTGCGGCAGAGGAGGGGGTAGATATAAAGACCGGACGAGAAACTGACGTCGCTGTGCTGTCCTTCTTGTTAATTGAAGGAGCAGCCAGAGAAAAGCTCTCTCCTGCTGGGCTTTCATTACAATCAAATACATGTAAATGTCGCCGCCGGTCCAGATGTGTCAGGTGTGCGCGAGAGACATACGAACGTACGCTTACCACTTTTGTAAATGCCATATATACAGTACATTCGGATCGCATGATAGGAATAGGTCTATTCCGATTAGAAATCGGATCAGAAGTGTCCATGTAAACGCGGCTAGTGTGTTGGATTCATGTTAATGTGTATTAAAAGACATTTCGATTTGTGGAAAAAATTGCAGCATGGGAATCTAAAAAAAAATTCTAATCAACCAAAACTTTCGCGACGCCCCTGCAGTACCTCCGCGGACCCCCTGTTGAAGACCTCTGCTCTAGTGGGTGTAGGCTACTACAAACTGTACATTTATTTTGGAACCACAACCTGTATTTATATTTAAATATATGTTTGTATAACTGAAAATCAATCCTCCCGTTACCCATTATTTTCTTTTTACATCAAATTAAGTTTTGGTTTGCATTTAAATGATGGTTTCGGCTGGTAGGTTGGAGAGTTTATTTGGGGAAAAGTAAAGGTAATATTACAGCATTGACTGCCAGTTAATGCTAAAACCTTACTATCTGCTAGCTGCATGTGCAGAAGTTAATACGGCTGTGATGCATTACAGCATGACAGCACGGTGACAAATCCTTCTTTTGCTTACTCAATATTGAAGGGAAATGGATCCCTTCTTCCCCCCTTTATGCACTATGCTTATCTAACTTGCTACTGAATTTCTAGAAATAATACATCTAATGATGCACTGTACAGACAAAAGATATACATTATCTTTTATACTACAACAATACAATTAAAACATTTAATTATTGCTATTACTTATTTACACAATGTGATATTATGGAATACCTTGTTAAATCAAAGCTAGTATTGGTTACTTTTGGCAACCAATACTAGTTAGCATTGGTCAGAAACCTTTAAAACAGAACAACAAAATAATATCAACCAAAATATCAATCAATATTATCATTATTATCGGGCGATAAGGGCAAAACTCACATTCTAATACTAGCGCTAACATCTAGCGTCATGCACCTAGCGTGTAGCGTCTAGCCTCTCCCGTTGTCACGCTGAGGGGAAAACATCTTAAGCTGCTAACCCTTGGCAGCCAAGCACGCAATAATTGGAACAGCTTCAACGTTGTCTTAGCAAATCTGGAATGCGCATTTTTGAACAAACTTGATCTTTGGATCAAGTGGAAAATTAAATCCAAACACGACTTCTTTTGCAATTCATCTTTGTTTTTGGCCTGGCCCGTATTGTCTGGGTTTGGCTTGGCCCAGGCATGGTGAGGCTAGGGCCTGTGGAAAGAGGCTACCACACCAACTGTCCCTGTAAAAATCTCTCTCATCTCTCATCTTCATCCGCTTATCCGGGGTCGGGTCGCGGGGGCAGCAGCTCAAGCAGGGGGCCCCAAAATAGGATTACTAAATGTATGAATTGATTTGAGGTTCTCATTTGTTGATGGAGTTTCAGGTCGAGAGGATCGGTAATAGGTCTTGTGTCTAAGTCATAGGCTTTGACGCGGCGTGTCCGCTCGCTATCCATTGACTTTATGCCATATGCAGCTGTGATCAATCCCAAGCGACAGGCTATCAGTTCAAAATAGAAAGTAGTCAATTTTGGCTTGTTTTTGGCCTGTTAACCAAAGCTTGAAGTACCTCCTAGCTATCCATTGCGTCCAATATTTGACTACATTACTATATTTACCATGATAAGTAAAAACTGAAATGTTTTATTTTTTTTATTTCAGAAAAAAACATCATCAGATATTTTGATAATATTTGGACCACCAAACTACAACTATCCCAGTTTTTCATTTCAGAAAAGTGGTCATGTTACTGTGGAATTCTGTGGGATGAGACCTCCGCTCTTTTTCTACATCAGGGGTCAAGGGTCAGGGGTCAGAAGGCACAGTCAGAGAAGGTGTAGGGACAGGATGTCTATAAAAGGCACCCATTTCTCTAATCTTGATTAAACATTCCGGCTTCAATAACCTCTACCCCAATGGCACCATTGCAGTAAGGAGCTAGTAAAAAATTGTTTGGCACGTTGTATTATAGTACACACAATAGTATTCAGGTAGTAGTACTATGTGGACCAAATCCAAAACAGATCTTTGAAAAGTGTTTTTCATTTATTTGAAAAAAAGACATACCAAAGCTTAGAAAATTCTGCAAAACAATGAAGCGTTCTAGAAAAACAAGGAAACATAAAAAGGTAGTAGCCATAATATTTGCCTGAAAATAAATCCAACATTATCATAGCATGCTAAAACCCAAGTCGCTGTATTCATTAGAAAGGGTGCGGTCCAAAGCCCCTGTACAAAATACTATAAATCACACTTGCTATGGAATATCTGGTGGTACTTAGCATAAAACAGTATTTTTCTTGGGCTGAAGTCCTGAAAATATTGTCGATGCATTCCGTCAAAGTAAAGACTACTTTCCTAACATGAACACCAGGAAGTGTGTTCTTTTTGAAGTGTAGAAAAAGAAGAAAGAAGAGGATTGTGGGAGTTACGGTTTTATGTTTCTGACGAGGCTGCATGCAAAGCTACTACTACTATAATATCTTGTACAAAGAAGCAGTTTCGGATTTTCGTTCAAGAAGATCCAAACACACCATTAGAAGGTCTCACCTCTTTGTTTTGTTGTTTTTTCGATTGAGAGAAACAAGACAACCCTTATGCATCCACGCAAAGTCACGCACAAAGTCACACAAAGGAGCCTTGTACCTGATTTGGTATCGAATGTGGATTGCACACGTGGGCACAAAAATCTAAAGTGAGATGCTTTTTGTGTGTTGGTATTTCTGCATGAGGTGATTTTTTAGCTTGTCATTGAAAAGTTGCCATGTTTCTGTATTGCAAGTTGTAGAGTATAACCTCTCTCTCTCTCTCTCTCTCTCTCTCTCTCTCTCTCTCTCTCTCTCTCTCTCTCTCTCTCTCTCTCTCTCTCTCTCTCCCCCTCCTATGCAACCTCTTGCGGACTACCAGGTAAAGGTTTCTACAACCAGGCTAGCCCCAAGTGTGCCTCCTCCTGCTCCTCATCCTCCGAGCCGGAGACATCCCCCTCTTCCTCCGCCACCTCCATCCTGCCCGTCAGCCAGATGATAGACAAGGTCAAAGGTTACTGCTCTACTCGCTCAGACAACTTCTACAAGAACATCATCCTGTCTGACAGCTTCAGCAACAGCACCAAGTTCTGAAGCTTCTGCAAGACTCTCTCTCTCTCTCTCTCTCTCTCTCTCTCTCTCTCTCTCTCTCTCTCTATCTCTATCTCTATCTCTATCTCTCTCGCTCTCGCTCTCGCTCTCTCTCTGACCTTGTTTAATCCTGTGTACCAATCCTGAGGTTCCGCAAAACAGTCTCAGAATGTGCAGCTCAAATTGTTTTGTTTTTTTCATCAACCGTTTTGTTGGCGGCATATTCATGAAAGTTCTGGAATGTCAAGCACCTCTTGCCTCCCATTGGCTGACACAGCCAGCAAGCAATATTGATATATTTCATATTCGCCATGTTTTTATTTTTCCCCTACAGTTCAGACTCCGGCCCTGGTAGTTTTTTTGCGATGTGACAATCAAAATGTCTTACGTTTTGACTTACTGAGTTCACCTGAATCCAAGAAAAAATACCAAAACATATAAAGTTGTATTTGGACCTAGCCCTGCTTCAAATATGTATTATTTCGGCAAGCATCTATCTTTAGTTGTAGTGAATATGGACAACATAATCTCAGATCAGTAGCAGTGCTATTGTGTTATAGCAGAACTTCTGGGGGAGAAGGAACAGCCTAGGCCGAATCAAGGGGCAAAGATACAACTTTTTTCCTGTTTCATAACCGAAATATTATATTGAAGAAAACGCAGATTGCAGCAACATGATTGGTCGATACAAATATAAAGTATATATATATATAGTATATAAAGTACAGAAAGTGACACGCCCGTACTCACAGATCTGACCTTTTCTGCCATCAGACTTAACATATTAATCTAAAATCTGATTTGAGAGACTAGGGACAATGTAACACGACTTCCAATATGTTCATATGTGTCAGTCAATTTAGAAAATACAAAGAATTATATTTGAAACATACATATTCTGTAACTTTAAGCGGTGGGAACAGTTGTGCAGTGAATAAACATATTCACAATGGAAAAACCTCAGACGTGGACAGCCCATGGCCTTGATCTCTCTGATGTTCTCCAACCAATTCTCCCTGAGACTCTGGTTCGGAACCCCTGTAGTGATTTCACACAACTGGAGGTTGTCATGAATACTTCAGCCTTACCCTGAACCTCAGCTTTACCCAGGCTTCACTTTACAGAGGAATTCCTTGAGCAACTTTCAGATTTGACCTTCCTAGTCACCTGCTCTTAGTGAGGTTCATCAGATTGGATGCAGTTCAACATTATTAATTTATTTTACATTTGAATTACTTCCTTCATTGAATAATGCAATAGTTGCTCCCCATGCCATTTAACAGCGCTAAACGTAACCCCTGACAGACTATCTCGATACAGTGTAATTGTTATGTAAAAATGAGCCTTATATATCAAGCACAATCTGTTGATGCAATCCTTCCCAGACTTTAAGTGACTTACCTAGGATTTAAACGGACCATAAAGTTAATGTTATGTTTGTTGGTAAAGGATATGTAAAAAGTATTTACGATATGCATAAAGTTTTTCTTGGAATCCACTGTTGTTCTCTATTATCCCCATTGGTGGTCAGTTGGGGCGGGCGGGCTGTTCAGGCTGGTTTCAGAGAAGAAACCAGCGGGGAAATAAATGGCAGATAAGATAGATAAGTAGTTTGCTAATCACTCAAATGTTTTTCATTATTTTCCCTCTTTCTAAATACTGTGAGGTTTAATGTCAAAACTGGTCATGTGCAAAGCCACAATTTGTGTAAATATCTTATTTTAAGTGCCTTCCTTCTTCATTACCTTATATGTGCCTGGATGGGCGCTGCCGTTTTTTTTCCATTTCCATTTATAATACAATGTGATGCAGTAGAGCAGTGGATGGGTCTTCTGCCAGCTTTAGAGCGAGCCCAAAGGTTCACTGCTGGCCAAATGTATGTCCCTAGCACCGCCATTGTTGGTATTTTGTGGTTTGTGTTTTTTTTGCTAGCAAGTGCATTCTGCTCTTTTATTCACATCCATTGTAGCTAGTTTTTTTTTTCACAAAGGGAAGTAATATTATTCTTTTTTATTTTATTTCTCAAACATACTTGACTGTCCTACAGATTTCCATACCCATGACTACTGATAATCTTTGTAGAAACACGATGTCGTTCTTTGGTCCAACTTTACTTTCTTTGTTGTTAATGTTTATGTTTTGTCCATCACAATATCACTCTGTTACATAAGATATAAGGTATTTTCATTGATTCAAATATTTTGAAGCAAATCATTCGTCATTCACAGTTTTCCAGTCTATGAATCACAATTGTAGATGGAGAAAATAAATGTATATCTTCACAGTGTTTAATTAAATGTTTTTTGTTGTTTGTTTTGTTGCTTCATAAAAAAGGGACAATAATTATAATTATTTGAAAAAGGCTCCTTTTTGTAACAAATGTTCATCAGTTATTTGTTTTATATGCTATACTGTAAAAATGATATCTGAAAAGTGCTTTCTTTCTTTACAGTAAAAGTCTTGATATGTTTGTGAAACTGTTTTTGGAAGCTATAAAGGAGTCATGTCATGGTTGCTGTGCTCTCCTTTTTATTGACTTGTTTTTGTTTTGCATATCAACGATCTAATAACTAAAGACTGGGCTAAGCCACAGGGAAAGCCATCAAGCTTGTTAGACAGACCCAGATCATACAAGCAGGGAGACTGATTTATACCAGATTCCCATTGCATGCCGATTATATTGTGCAGAAAATATGTTATACATTATTATTACTAAGTTAATAAAGTAAGTTAAGACACCTTCTTCAATACAGTATTTCCCCTTTTGAGACTTCAAGTAAAGTATCTTAGTATAACAGTTAATTGAAGGCATGAAGCGATGCATTTATATTTTTGGAAAGAGAAAACCTCTTTTGATGAGTGAACGTTTTTTAATGTTGGGGTTGCCCTCCTGCCACCCATTTGGTGGTCGTGACCCACAGTTTAAAAAAAACAGAGTCTGTTCCTATTCATATGAGGATTATAAATATGAATTTAATATACTATTGCGTTAAATGCCAGGACATTTATAAAGTAATCCTCTAAATGAGGTACTTGGACGGAGAACCACCTGTCAGCCGTCATCGAGGCTCTGTTGTGCTGAGCTCAGGGTATACGGCTCACCAGACCACTCTGGCTTGGCCTGGGTTCACTTGTCATCGTCAGGATGAGCAACAATGGATAAACACCGGAGATTCTCCAGGCAACAGCACAACACAGAAAGAACACTGTGTACCCCCTCCCTGTGGCCCAGAAGGTTGAAGGAATGCTTACTTTTCTTTAAGGAGAACCAAACCCCAGATGTACACTGGTTTGTAATAGATGACTTCCTGTATAGCTTAAACCAGTGCTATGGCAAGCTTAACCTTGCCTTGGCTGTGATGGTTAACCGGTCACCCACTGATTTGAAGGGGGCATTACAATCATGGGGATGTGGATCCAGTGCATCACGCCAATTGGGGGGTGATTTAACTTTTTTACAGAATTGAGTTTACATACTGAATTCATCAGGAGGCTACAATTCAGCCACAAACTAATTAAAAAAATTAAAAATAAATAAATAAACCATGTGTTGAACCTTTACCACTCTGCGAGACTTACCTAGTCCGGACATCATCAGAAACCACCCTTCATCAGAGTGTGTGTGTGTGTGTGTGTGTGCGTTAGTTCAAACGATCATGTTCATTGACTCCCCAATAAAGTGACGTCATGGTTTGTTTGTTGTGGCCCCATCACACCGGGGCTCTCCATAGTCTTTCACATGTCTGCATTTGGACATGTATTGTTTTGGACTAACGCTGTCATCTGGAGACCATATGATTAACAAAAAAAGATGGAAAGAAACAGCCTTTCCAGGAGCATTTGGACATGTATGGATTGCTTGTTTGGACTAATGCTGTCACAGTGGAGACCATATGATAAATCATAGGAAGAGAAAAGGGCCTTTCCTGAGATATTGACATGATGGATACATACCCAGATTAAATGATTGGAACTAAAAGAAAACTGTAGTGGTCTTTTCGTGACCACAAGTATTTTGAAAGAAGTTTTGTTTATTTTGTTTTACCAGAGTGTCATGAGAGGATTGTATTTATGCAGATGCAACATCTCAATTTTAATTTAACTGAGCATTTGGCAGCACAAGATGTGTGGACTGCGATAAGCATCTGCGAATCCAATCCATATTTAAAAAAAGATTTGGTAGGAAACTCACTGGGAAATAATTGTATAATCTGTGAGCCACGCTTCCATGGCCGGATTTACACTCTAGGGGACCCCTTGGCCCCCCTCCACCACATCTCCCCGTTCCCGCTGACAACTATGAGGACCCCAAGAAATACCTCACGTTGATACGCACGACTTCACTCTCTCTCAGGCGCCGGCCTAAGACAACCGCAGATGTTCTCGTCAGCAGCCTGGAGCTGGATCAACATACTGTTGGATCGTTACCCGGCTTCTAAATCTTACAATGGGATTAAGCTTGGATGGGTTTTTTGTACTCCAACTCTGGAAGACAAACTGTATTTGGACAAGTATTCCATCTACGGAGAAGGAATTTGGACTGGAGTCTGGTTGCTCCGGTTCATCTCCAGTCAGACTGGGTACCCTGCTCCCACTCAATAAGTTCCCTCTCTGTTCTCCGGCCCATTGATGTGTCAAAATCAAATCTATGGTCAAATGGACAACCTTCCCCTTCTACCTCTCTGTCTCCCTTCTTTCAACGTCTACTCTGACATTCCCTTAACAGGCCAGGTGTTCTCACTAAGAGATTGACAGAAGACTCCACCTAATCCTCCCATTCCTCCGTCTGAGTAGTTCATCACACTCATCACACAGAATGCCGGAGATGTGGTGGTGGTTGGAGCGTGCGTTCAAGGCTGGTCCACGTGCCAGCACTCTGATGAGCGACTCAGGTGTCCGCTGTCAGCCTCTGTTGACCCTGGGTGGAGCAGGGCCTGAAGGCCGGCTGTCCGGCCGGGCTTTGTGGCTTGGAAAGAGGCTCAATTGGTAGGCTTAGGGCAATGCATACTAGGGGGCTTTGTCAAGATTGGCTGTTTCATAGAGACTGAGACTGAGTTTAAGGCCACATTGAGCAAACGATAGGGTGGACATTCTAATGGTTTGGATAGCTGCCATTAAGGTTGTGCTTTGCTTGTTTCAACAATGAAACATCACATAGTTTGAAGATCATTCAAGTGTTAATTATAATAATATAATTTACCTTTATCGTTGCTTCATCGCTACGTGATAGAGTAGCCTACTTAGGCAGGCTCCCCCGCCTAAGTACTTCCGTTCAAATTTTGATTTTGAGTTAGACTGTTTATTGTGCAATTGTTCAGTTAAAGGCTGTAGAGAGAACACAATGAGAAAGACCACACCCCAGATAGCAAAATGACATTGAATCAACGTTGAAATATGGTCATGGAGTTTGATTATTGGTTGTGGTTGAAAAATCAACATTGAATCAACATTGTTTTATGGTTGAAATTGCACATTGAAATGCCAACAGTGTATCAACATTGAATCAACATTGTTTTATGGTTGAAGAAATTTGAGATCAATCTTATTTAGTCTAATTATATTGTGTTTATGCACAAGCCATCTTATAGGCTACAAAGCAGCCAGAAAATTGAAAACCGAAATGCTGCAATGTTTTTTGTAGAAAACTGCAATTTAGGGTTTGAATTCCGCTAATGTCGTCTGATAGTCGTCTGATTATGGTATCCACTGGGTGTGTTCGAAACTGCATACTTGCTTACTACTCGTACTAACTATGACGTCAAATTGAGTATGCAGAATGTAGTAAGCGAGTTTTAAAGGTTGGGTATGGTTGGTTTTTTGGCCATTTTTGCAAAATTACTTGAAATCTTTATCATAACCCGCTACTGACATGAAAATTAAACAAGTCAATCATCTGTGGAACGGGCAGGGCTCAAAAAACTCCAGCCAATCATTTCCAACGCCACTGAGTTGCATTGGACAGTAAGTACGTCAACCAAACTGTCCTACCGAACTCCCCCTCCCCCGCAAACCGCGCGCGACCCCTTCGTGCAGTAGGTAGGCTACTTGGAATGGGTGGAGTCAGAGTCAGCGTTGAAGGAGAGGGGGTGGGACCATTTGAGTTGTGTATTTTCAAAATCTGCTGGCGTTTCGCAAATCCCATACCCAACCTTTAAAGGTAGGGTATGCGATTTTTTGGAAAACAGCCGTTCAGATTCCGTTGCGATTCCGTTGCGTGCTCTCTGGTTCCTCCCTGCCACGCTACCTGCTGTAGCTCCTCCCTCCGAACGTCAGTTATGCGCGTTCATGTGAATTCAGATACATTGATAGGAAGACGAAATGCCATGTCCGATTCCGAAGTAATTAAACATTAGTGCTGATAACTACATAATAAATGGTATCCGGGGAATGGGGAATTTATGGGCCGTTGATGAAGACATTGCTACTCAGTTGTTGTCCGCCGTAGTAGTGCAAAACTGTCAGACTGCTAGGCTCGTGAACGCTAACGCAGGAACGCGCGAACGTCGGTGCCAAGGTGACGGACAGTCCCACAGCCAATAAGAACGGAGAATCGGAGCCTCGCTCTGATTGGTCAAAGTGTACATGAGCGGTGGCAATTCTTTGGGGGGGGCACACAGAGGCAGGGGAGAGCAAAGTAATGAGCAGATATTCTCAGAGCACTTCGCCTACATAAAGCTTACTGGCTATTATGACATTTTTGCCAAATATTTCAGTAAAAAAAATCA
>OOFH01112835.1:0-10239 GCA_900323355.1 Merlangius merlangus
CTCACACACTGAGATAGACACACACTGAGAGAGACACACACAGAGAGACACACACTGAGAGAGAGACATACACTGAGAGAGACACAAACAGAGAGACACACACACACACACACACACACACACACACACACACACACAGCGAGTATTAGAAGTCACCCACTGCTCTTCTAGTCCTGTTTGAATATGGGTACTATGTTTCTGTCTAGACCCGACCACTCTGCATCAGTTTTGTTTTAAAGACAAAAGTATAATCCTAAACATGATGCATTTCATCTAGTCTTACATTCACAAAACTTAAATGTAATAATATAAATGCAAAAGAAAATATTTGTAACTAGAGGTTAGCCACAAGCTGATATACAGTGTATATGTATAGAATCTCTTGGATGAAAAACATGTTCCACAACTGGTTCGATTGGTGCAGAGCAGGAACCGCTCAAACAAGCTACCTTTCATACATTCCTGTAAGCCAGTGCTTGCACGCCAGCCTTTGAAGTGTCTTAAGAGGCAAAACAGGGACAGCGATACGTGGTGTGGAAGTGAAATACGTACTCCAGAGTGTCGTTCTTGCTCTCTATCTTGGTCATGATGTCTCGCAGAAGCTTGGCTTTCTCCTCACTGCAAAGAACACAAATCCTTTTAATATGACACGAGTATTAACATTTTCCATGACACTATAACCTTATTCTCTGTGGATTCAGCCCAGCCCAGAGATACCCTGCCTGTGTGCTCCTCCAGACATGTCCTAACCTTCCTATAACCTTCCCCTCCATGTAGGTATAAGCCGTTTGCAAACAAGGGCCTGTCGGAAGTGAGTAATCTGCGGCAATACTCAACAGTAGGCCCACCTGTAGAGAGACGAGGCCTCGTGGGCGGCCATGGGCACCAGCTTGGCGAACAGGTCGGGTCCGGTCACGCTGGGATCCGTGGGGTTGACCGGCAGGGCTTTCACCAGCGGGGCGCCTGGGAGAGAGAGGAGGCGGGCTGCACTTTAACTGGAGCCGCTCACAAGCTAACGAGCCAACGCCGTTCAGGCTGAGCAAACATTGGTGGGCAAGCCGACCGAGCAGCAGTATCCCAAACCTTTGACGGAAGCCAGGGTTTCCAAATTTGGAACCGTTTCGTGGTAGATGAAGTCGTTGTCTTTCTTAGCAGAGTTGAATCTATGTGTGGAAAAAAAAGACATGAAAACTAAGAAATAATAAATATGACTGGAAATAATTGTTGGCCTTTAACCTAAACTACGAAATACCTAACTGTGGTGACTATAAAACCACAACACAAAACACTTCAGCGTGAGTTTCTTACTTTCCACCGATAACGTCCATGGTGAATCTCAAGGCGTCTTGGACACTATCCGGTTGACCCTTGTCCAGACAACAGAAAACACATCCCCACACAGGTCAGGCTACAGTGGTATTAACCAGGGGGTCCTACCAAGGCAGGAAGAAGAGACTGTTCTGTCGGGACTGTACCTTGGCCAGCTTGGTGGCTTCGTTCAGTTTGTCCAATGAGCTCTGCAGGTAGGCCAGCTGAAGGAAATGCATCACAGTGAGTGAGGAAGCGGATTCAATGAGGTTATTACATGATCGTACCAGTGAGAGCAGGAGAAGGAAAAGATCAACTAAGCAAGCGCAACAGTCCATGTAATGGACTGTTGCACTTGCAACAGTCCATTAATTTAGTGTATTTAATTTAGGCCTACCCTCTCTCCATACTTCTGCTGTTCCTCCGCTTGTTTTCCCATGTGGAACTGTGGAGAGTAGAAATACAGTAGAAATGTAAGAAAAATTTAAATCACCATGGCTCTTTGTACACATATTTGCTGTCTGTCTGTCTCTCTGTCTGTCTCCGTCTCTCTCTCTCTGTCTGTGACTCACGTGGGCGATGGAGGCAAAGTAGTAGATCTTCATCTGGACCAGTTTTTTCCAGTCCTTCTGGATCTTCCCCAGCATGGAGGCCGTCTCGGAGTTCTCCAGGGCCCGGCAGGCCTCCTTGTAGTAGTCCACCACCTAGACCCCGGCGGGCAGGGAGAGAGAGAGAGTTGGAGGCAGAGAGAGTGAGACTAAATATACCAACACAAAACATTGTAAGTCAAAAGACACCTGGCGTAATTGATGACGGGTTTCTGGTGGTTAATATGCCAATAGCAGTTGCAATACCGGTGTAACTGAGGTGCGAGAGTTACCTGAGCACTGATGCGTGCCACCAGGAAGCTCTTCCTGTTGTCCAACATGGACTTCTCCAGGAGACATTCCTGGGCCTGGCCCTATAGAGAAAGGTTAAAGGTTAAATGCATTCAAAGAGTGTGGAGTGTGTGTGTGTGTGGTATAGGGATCGACCGATATGGATTTTTTTTTTAGGGCCGATACCGTTTTTTTTTTCGTCAGCCTTAGCCGATGACCGATACGCTGATACCGATTTTCTTGAGCCAATATTTGGAGCTGATACTGCTTTTGCACCCTCAATTTACATCATAAAAATTACACAAAGATGAAAACAAATATTACAAGCCTCAATTAAGAAAAAATGAGATTATTGAACTGTCTGTAAAAAAATCCCGGTATGTATATCAAAAAAAAAGAAAAGAGTATATAAAAAAAAATATTTAACCCCCAAAATAATATCGGCCGGCCACTACATCAGTGGATCCCTAGTGATCACTAGTGTGGTGTGTCATCTGTTGCATGTGTCATACCAGCATCAGGTTGATGTTGAGGTTGAGGATCTGGTGACTCATGTCCACGCTGAAGTTGTGGTTGAAATGGTCCCTCAGGTATGAGAAGGCCCCCGCTGAGCACTGGAAGTGAGTGCACGACACCTTCATCCCCTGAACACACGCACACGCACACACACAGGTTTGTTAAACTGACCCATCTGGGAAGTCACACACATGCTGTTTTGATAGGGGCAGGCACTTTCAAAAACTGATTTGCAGGTGAATGGATGGCCCATCTGTAAAAAAAATATATGATTAATTAAGAAGAATAAAGATCATGTTTCCATAGGAACAAGATCGGTGGAGGACCTTACCTCCTCGGACACCCTGTTGTCCATGGCTCCCAACATGGAGTGCAGGGCCCCTACAGAGAACCAGGACACAAGCTAGTTAGTCTTTTCTTTGCTTTCCCTAATGCTCTGACATTAGAAGTTCCCTGAAAAGAATCAATGTAAAATAAATTTCTAATGCATGTGTCTGCTATTGCCTTAGAATCAGCTAGAAATTAAATTTAGGTTTTTATCATTTGCTCTATTCTGTAACAGCTAACTGGGCTAGCCAGGAGATAACAAGTGGTGCTGACTCAGCGGGGCCTGGTGTAACAACAGCTCACAGAGGCAGTGGACAGTGACTCACCAAGGTTGTAAAGGATGCAGGCCTGCTCGTAGCTGATGTCCTCGTGGGTGATCGTCTTCCCTGAAAATATCTCTGTCCTGAGAGGGGAGGGAACATTTGCATTTTGTATCACTTTGAGAGTGAGAGAGTGAGAGAGTGAGAGAGTGAGTGAGTGAGTGAGTGAGTGAGTGAGTGAGTGAGTGAGTGAGTGAGTGTTGGTGTTTATTCCCACCATGATATGGGCACGGCAGCTTCCTGTCCGGGCGCCAGGGGGACCCTGCTCTGGAGGTAATGCAGCTGTCCAAAGTACTTCCTCAGGGTACTGCAGCCCTCAAAGTCCCTGGTTACGTTCACAGCACTCTGGAGGACACACGCATCACATACACACAGGGTGTAAATAAATGACACAGCAGATGAAAGCAAACAGCCTAATCAGGTAGGGCTGGGTGATTAATCAAATTTTGATCGCGATTTCTATATTTTAGCGTCAAACGATTACAAAATTAACATAATCAAGTTTTTCGATATATATATATATTTATAGTTTTATAGAAAGGGCGGAACAGCTGGATACCTGTATATCATTTTAGAATGGAACATTTTCATTTTTACCATTTTGTGTATTTTTTCAAAGGCAAAATTTCAAAGTTCTCAGTTAAAAAAAAAAAATCTGAGTCATGCCGAATAAATACATGTTTTCAAACTCAAAAATAATCGTTTAAATAATCGTGATTTTAATATTGACCAGAATAATGGTGATTGTGATTTGTTCCATAATCGAGCAGCCCTATAATCAGGGATTGAATAAGACACAATAGAGCAGTGCATCACCAACCTGCCGCAGGGTCTCCAGTTTCTTCAGCTGCTCGTTGTAGTTGTCTGGGTTCTCCCCATAGTTCTTCAGGATGAACTGAGGGGTAGGAGAGAGAGATTGAGCGAGGAAGAAGCAGTGGGTAACTAATAGGACAATGTTTCCTGTAACAGGCATGGGAAGATCAGCCAACAGGCAGATCCTGCATAACCCATAAAGTAATCAGCAGAACCAGGTGAACTGTTTTCACCTGGCCGTTCGATGAACTCTCAGTATCACAGATCAGAAGTTTCACTTGACCAGCAATGTTTAGTCTTCAGTTTTTTTTCTCCTGTTTAAATAAATAGATAATTTTTGTAGTATTCTAAGATTATTTATTGAGATGATATATTGAATTATGTCAAAATGTATCATGTTAACTATATGAATTCATGAACTGCTTTAGGTTCCCCAATGATGATTTCCTTATGCGTGAAATCATATTATCTGTGTATGTAAATGTCCTGTCTCTAGCCTCAGAATTATCCTAGAAGCTTGCAACCTTAGTTGTTCTTTAATCAAGGTACCTTTTGCCGCAGGCTCACGACCTACCCAATGCAAATTTAATTCCTGCCCTTTAACCTTAATGATTCTTACTTTTTACACACCACCCATTTATGATGTTGGTGTTTTCAGTCCTTCCATCACAAGATGCAGGGTTATGCTGCCTTGTGGAGTTTGCATGGTGTTTTCTTTCAACAAAGGTTATCTAAAAGCAAACAGCTAAATGAGTCCAAGGTTAGAATGTTAACAATACAGGTTCTAACCAATGGCTTCTCCTTGTCCCTCCTGTGGGGCAGGAAGTAATCCCATAATGCACTGCGAGGGACTGATTACTTTAGTGGCTAGGCTATCATTAGCAAGGAGCTCCTTTATTTCAACCTCAGCAGTGCACTTTGGCATGTGCTCACATACCCAAAACACTCACTGGTCTTATCTCCACAGTTACCTTCTCTCTCGTACTGATGGCATATTTACACCCCCGCCCCCCTCCACCCCCATCTTTCCTGCCCTCTTCACTCATACATTTCCTACCTTTTGCATACACTCTTTAAATACTGTCTCCATGCCATTAATAAATTCCCACATCAAATTGTATGAAAGAAGCAGCAACATCAAACAGGTCCAACCCCATCTTTTAAAGTTGTTCAGTGAACTGAATTACTGGTGTGTTTGCCAATAAACAAATATATTTGAATGTTGATAATACGTTGATAGGCTTGCTCCTGGCATCTTAACAGGCCAGGATAAGAGTATCTTTGAAGAAACAAAAATAAAATATAATTGATCTATATAAATAGAGAACCCATAATGGGAAATAGTTTTAGTCTTCAACTTTGTCGTCATCGGTTGATAGGCCAGAGTCACAGACCTTTATCTATGCTTGACATGTTGAAAACTAGGACGCCCAAGAAAGGGTCTAGAAACAAGACATTTCAAAGAAGGGGGACTTGTTATTTCTGCCATACAGCACAGATAACATTCATTTGGTTCATGTCAAACATGAAAGGAACTTGTTGCTGTGGGTATTCGTTTTGTGGCAATCAACTCATTACACTAACGATACAGTCACAGAGAGACGTGCTCTCGAACACATCTTAATTTCAGATTTAGCCACCACACCAGATTAACAGAATCCTAGTTTGACCGATGATTACTAGTAGTTGTGATAACAAAACCTGATGGAGTGGAGTATGTGAAATAAATGTGCATCACCATTCGTGACGGGCAATGACTTAATGGTCAGTCAATACGCAGTTGTGTTACCAACGGTTGATAGCCTACTAGTGGACTTCTGGGCTGTCATTGGCAAAGACTGGACAGTAGTACTATATACAAATCACGGAGGAGTAGTCTTAATTATAACTACGCTGTCAAATGACATGTTAGCAAACAAAGGCGGTGGCTGAGGAGGGTGTCAAGAACGTAACCCCCATACAATAATCAACTACACCCAGCTGCTTCATCACAAAATGGGTCTGCTTGTACGTGAAAATCAGCCAGTGTTGTCATGCAGACATTCATCATAATTATGCAATCGATCACTCGGATCGGTACGTTGTCCAGGTCCTGTTGCTTCCCTGTTCCCTTCTCAGCCCAGCTCACCTGCCTGACCGCGGGACTGAACGGGAACTCCCCAGCCTCCTTCAGATCCAGCCAGATCATCGGCATGCGTGGGACCGCTTCCATCGCGGCCTATTTTGAATTCCACCGCAATATAGGTGTTAAAGGTCGGACAATCCCGTGTGTATGTTTTTTATGTGTTAACGGTTTTTCGTGTATAATTCCCAAACAACTGTGTCATGTATCCCTGAACACTTCGACAGGAAGCGAACTGGGACGTGACGAAACGTAACCTTTGTCGACCCTTTGGATTGTGGGAAATGTAGTTTCTTGGGTCTTTTGAGCCTAAGGTCAATACGTTATGCATTCATAATCAGTGTTTATTTACGTTCACTAGCAACTTCTCTATTAAAATATGAAAGATATGTGTAATACACATGCTACAGCTATATAATACAATTTAAGTCTATTTGGATGTATAGTCGTCTATCTTGTTAGTTACCAGATGCAAATTCAGCGATACGTATTGGTGTTGAATCCTAAATACTGTTGGTAAGATTTTTCGAGAACTCTCCAAATGGTCTTCTTATTAGTGCACTTTAGGCGTAACTTAATGGGATGATTATTTACCGTATCAGGCTATACATTTTTTGTGGCCATTTTTTTTTATTTGACTATTAATGCATTTCACTTGCTCACATGAATATTGGGCGCAGTATTATTTTATGGTTTATATATTAATATTACTAAACCATTCCAAGCCATATATTTTCCATCCCGCCCAATGAGTCTGCGCACTAGCCGTAGCCGCCATATTGGACCCACAAATAATAAAAACAAATGCATTTTCTGCTTAGCAAGGAGAGTTGCTAAAGTATACATATCAAACACCAATTAATATCACCAGATTTCGAAAAGCACCCTTCGACTGCACGTATCCTGAGGCAAGTATAACTTTGGGTTAACTTATTCCAGAGACAGGCAAGAGCATTATTAAAGGAAGATACCAGCTCAGAAGCTGAAGCTAATGTTAACTTAAAGAATATCTCAGCTACGTTTTTCGCATTGCAATCCAACGTAAGTGATTGTTCACTGCTTTATATAATACATAGAAACGTGTTTTCCGACCAAACTTTCGTTGGATCTGATGTTTATTAATAAAACTCAGCAGAGCCTTCCTCTTCTAAGAGAGACAGCCCAGTAGCGTTAGCGGATGTGGAAATAGCAAGTACCACTCGTTTGCTTTCGGCAACTTCCACCGGAACAAAGCTAAAGGATTTAACGATATCGTATTTGTCTCATGTGGAGGCTATTTTCACACATCCTGTGTTGGTTTTGCAGGACTTATTGAAATGCAACAACTTTGCTCAGAACAGTAGTTGTAGGTATAGGCCCCGCGAAAGCAATGGCATAATGTGCTTGCCGTGAATGCATAGACCGCTATGATAAAATGTAACTAAAACGTTGCATTCAATTGTATGTCTCATCCGTTTGAAATGATTTTTAATGTGTATTTATTTATATTGATAAGGAACCATATCCACAATAACAGTATACTGTATTATGAATACATTCACAAATATACGCTGCAGTGCTACGAACTCATTATTACGCATTCGAAACGAGACTGTCACGGAGATTATGAGTTATAACTACAATCGTGTTGAACTTGTGTGGCAGGTTGAGCTATACCGGTCACACACAAATGTATTTTGGATTCCATAGCTGCTGATGCATTTTGCAAATCATGTATTATATTATCTTTCTTCAAACATGTCCTGTAATACTTAATTGCGCTTAAATGTCTTTGTTCAAGGTAGCCTACATCCAATAAATGGAATATCCCAATTAAACTAGTATCGCCTAAATAACCTATTCATGTTATCAGATCATGTTATATACACATACAATTGACCAACTTTGGTAATATCTAGACATCTAACAATGAAAATAGGCATAATGTTTCAATATAATGGTATTGGTGAGCTGCTAAATATTACTTACTTACTGTGCAACCTATTATTAAACAGTTTCCCGCATTTTTATTCTAATTATTTCCGTTCAATGAGCGCAATAAACGTTTAAGAATGTCTGTTAATTAGTAAACGGTTATGGCCTGTTGTGACTCTCTTTTAGCAGCAGATGTCGCTGGTATACCTTGGCAAGCGGTTGCTGGAGGCTGCGAGGGTCGGTCAGGACGATGACGTCCGAATATTGATGGCCAATGGGGCTCCATTCACAACCGATTGGGTGAGGCAGTTGTGAATGTGAGATTACCTGTGGCAATTACGGGAATAGCTCTCAAGCATTCGAAATATTGGAAACATGGTTCTTCTTCATTAGCAAAACAATTAATAGGCCTGAATCACATTCCTATCCTAACCAAGCTAACAACACATGCCTGTGCAACAGGCATGTGTTGTAAATATTAAATAATTTCTGGTTGAAACTAAAGCCAAGTGCTATTCAAAAATTGACGAGACAGAGTGGAACCAAATAAATGTATTTGGTTTTGATGTCATATATTACAATTCAAAATAAATGATTGGGATACATTGTTGAAAATATGAATTATATAAGGTGACACGGGTATAAAACAATCAAAATTGACAAGAAAATATTGTGGGCACTTGTAGAGAAGCAAGCAATGGAAAGTCGAATTGATTTACAGGCCGTAGACATTCACAGTAGTGATTGCATGCAATTTTTGGAAATATATATTTTTCCAAGATTGGAACCAAACATGGATTTGTCATTTATTATATTACCTGCTGGAAAATGTATGATGGTTTCATCCTCTAAAAATAATTTGGAAAAGAACAGTCATCGTTCCATCTGCTGTTTTGGCCCACAGGCTATAGCCCCACCTCTACAGGGATCAAAACTGCAAACATGGTTATCTTTGTACCTGAGCAAGGCCAACTAGTTCCTTTTGCTGTTTCAACCATATGCTATGTATAAGGGTGGTTTCTTGTTGCGTTTTGGGGCTTGAATGAACATCCTTTTGGATGCTCTGTATGAAATGACATCCATTAGTTTCAGAGTAATCATTCAGATCATCAGATACTGATCGACTGAACCCAACAACGGTTGGAACAACTGACTTTAAATTATTTGTTGTATTCTGAGTAATCTGGTTATCAAAATATTTTAATACTGCGGTGCCCTTGCAAAAAAGAAACCAAAGCAAAACAAACCTCACGTTTCTATTTTTAATATAACTCGCAATCATTAATTGCTATTTGAAAATAGCAAATTAATAAATGTATAAAAGGGCATAGCAAAACACTATTCTCAAACTGAAATTAGTTAATTTGGACTCATATAATCACATTTAAATAATGAAGGAAGTATAACAAATATATAATCATGAAATCATGTAAAATCTTTCACCATCAATCACAACTCTAGAGGGTAGCCATTTTATCCCTCCTTCTCCGACTCTCATTTTAAGCTGGGGACGTCACCGCTGCACCTGGCAGCTCAGTACGGCCACCACTCCACCGCTGAGGTGCTGCTCCGTGCGGGCGTCAGCCGGGACGCCCGCACCAAGGTGGACAGGACCCCTCTCCATATGGCGGCGACCGAGGGACACTCCAGTATAGTGGAGCTGCTGGTCAGGGTAAGAGTGATGATCAAGATTCTGAGTGTGTTTGCGTGTGCGTGACGTGTGCGTGTGCGTGTGCGTGGTCCCTAATGTTCACTAACATCTAGGTAGCAGATGAAAACATTTTGCCGTCACTTTTATCTAACTTGCAGTGAGTATTTCTTAGGGATGCGTGTCAAATTGATGAACGGGGCAACTCCCTCAGAGACGCCTTCTAGAGGGTGGACCTGCGAGGCATTGGGGTTTGCACCCAGAACCGTTTGTCCCTTGCCCTGCTCTCTCCATGCCAGTTATGAAACCAAAAGACGGATCTTCCCCTGGTCTGTTCTCCTCCTGGCCTCCGGGGGGCCACCATACCGCTGGTCCAACAACCCCCCCCCCCCC
>OOFH01112837.1:0-13469 GCA_900323355.1 Merlangius merlangus
TTTCTCTCCTCTCTTTTTTTTCTCTCTCTCTCTATCTCTCTCTCTTTTCTCTCTCTCTCTCTCTCTCTCTCTCTCCCCCTCCCTCCCCCTTGGTATGGGACAGTTCATCAGAGGCATGCCCTGTGGTCGTACCTGGTTCTCTTGTGGGGGCTGCTGGACCCGCTCCTTCTGGTCCCAGTCTGGGTCCACCTCCTCCAGGACCATGTCTGAAGGGTCCTGAACTATGACGACTGCACATCACACAGGAGGCAGGATTATACTGTGTCTTTGAATGTTGGAATCTGTGTGTGTGGTGTCTGTCTGTGCAGTTATTAGTGTGTGTGTAGGTTAGTTTTTTGTGTGTCTGTGTGCACAGTATGTGTGTGTGTCTGCAAGTTGTGTGTGTGCTTCTAATATGTGGTATGGTTATGAGCAAAAGCTCTGTTTTCCCCGTTATGGCATCTGTGATTGAGTCATAGGAACTAAAACCTTCTTGGTCTTCCAAACGCTAAAATGAAATATGTTTTCAGAACATTCAGCCACACTAGCGTACTTGTTACATAAAGTCAGCAACAGCTAGAGTCAGTTAGTCAGCAGCGCAAGCTTGTAGTACACAGCTTTTAATTGGAGAGAATGACAGTAAACACATTCTCACAGAGCATTATTTGCAGTAAACATTTTTCAGGCATGTTCTTGAAAATAGTGCGATGAAGTTCAATGTAACATTTCAAAAATGACACATTTTAAATATTTCTGAAGAACAGTTGACTACGATGTCTTAATGACGATGTGTCTGAATCTTTAGAATTTTGTGATATATTCTTTCTGTGCAGTGTAATGTATTAGAAGGGTCAGTTCAATGTATTGATTGATTGACTGATGGGTTGATTACTAGATAGGTGCAAAACAAATAATTGATAAATTCATACATCATACATCAATATGAGCTGCCTGGTATGTAAAGTAACTTTACATTGCATATTTTTTACACTTGATCATTGACATCAATTAGCTCATAAAAATTACAATTTGTAATAACTAAATAAAGAGGGACATATTAAATAGTGTATTTATATTTTTTCTCGAACATTAACATGTCCTATTGCAACTGTATCTCGATCTGAAGATATCACAGTGGATTATCTTGGTCACTATCGTGTTACATAATGTACATGAACAACATACAGGATATACTTAGCTGGGGGCGTATTTTAAACCATTATAGCCTAACATCATCACAGTCATTTACTATGGCAAATAAGAGTAAATAACTGCTTAGTATAGATGGTGCAGGTGTCTGCAGAAACTGGCTCCATTGTGCGATTGTCTTGCTTGCTTTGCTAAAGTGCATCTGTTTCTGAGTGAAGGACTCTGTCCAACCCTGTCTTCTCCTTTAATTTAAGGGGCTCTCATGGCTCCTGAAACAGAATGAGAAGAGGAGCCTGGGTTAGAGTCGTCCTCACTGCTTGACTTCTAAGATCGTCCCTGTTTATGCACCAGCAACGAACCCATCAGCCAATCAGTCACCTCCGCATATGAAGCTTTTCAATTCTCTTTTAGATTGATTAATATTGAACATGCCTCGCCTGAGTCCTATTTTATGAAGAGGTAGAGGCTGTTTGGTACTGAATGTGGCGCTAGTGTGTTTGAACGTTAGCCAGTAACATTGTACTTACTGTTCTCCACTTCATCGTTGTCCTGCAACAGAAGACAAACGGTACGTTAACACAGGAATGCTCATGAATAAATCCAGATGAATCGTTACAAAGCCGAAAACGATGGGCATTACTTATTGTAATTTTGTAACGCATCCACAAGATGGACGTACCTTCTTCGGCACAGGTTGGGGCAGCATGCGACCAATGCCTCCAACGATCCATCCTACCACACTGGAGGGAAGGTCAACATTAGACAATGTCTGGTATAGTGGTTCAGGGCACATGTTCCCTCTGCAACAGCGGACCTTTAAACATGCAGGGTGGGAGTGAATCCAACCCCATTTAGCTGAACTGGCCTAACATCTTGCTTGTTGGAAACAGGTTTTAGAGTATTATTTTGTGCTTTGCTGTTACAACACGGCAGTTAAGCTGAAATAAAGCACCTCGTTGTACACTAAAGTTTAGAAGAAGGCGCTCGGTCTAATACATGCCATCATGTCTCCTATAAAACGATCGGTTTCCATGAGCGAACCGCTCACTTAGTCGGATTCTGAAGTGAAATAAAGCGAGATGTATGTCTACTTTACCACACAAGTTGAAATCACTCATGAGCAGAATGCTGTGGTGCTTACTTCTCAGTGTCGCCCGCCGGCGCTGGAGCCTCCTCAGCTGGGGAGAAGAAGAGGGGACACTTTGTCTTAGCAACGGCCCGCCGCCCTTGATTCATTAACGGAGCCCGCTTTTTGCTTAGCAGCCACTATGGCCACATTGCTCATGGGTACTGAAGCTACAGGATTAGGTAGCACCACGGACGACCACGGGAGAAGAGAGGGTCTGGCCTTGTACCTTTCTTTTGACTCTGGGCCCCGCCTTCGTGGGGGACGTGGATGTAGATCTCTGGCCGGGGAACCACCTTCTCGATGCCTTGCTTCAGCCACTCCATCATCCTGTTGGGACGCACAGGTGCACGTTCACATGCACGTATACACATGCCCATACACGCACGCACGCACGCACATGTACACACACACAGACGCACGTACACCCACACACACACAAACACTCAGCCGAACACACACGCACACACTCACAAGCACGCTCGCATGCACATGTACAAATACAGATGCACATAGCCACACACACAAATGATCACACACATGCATGTACAAACACTCACACAAACCGATTCACAAACTGTTTGTGCTATGGCCATAATAATTGATCACACACGTACCTACATAGTATACACCATGTATAGGTCAGTGTTTAAGTATGTATTATCCCTACTGTCCTATCTCTTGAGGAGGGTCAGACAGCACTGTCCCCTCTACCTCTCCCAGTTTAGATACTGACCTGGGCTGCAGTTGGAGAGGCTTTTCCTCCTCTTCCTCCGGCTCCGATTCCACCTCCACCACGGGGATGTGGGCGAGGGGCTCAGCATCTAGAGAGAGAGAGAGGGAGAGAGGGAGAGAGAGCGAGCGAGAGAGAGAGAGAGAGATTACAGCCAAAATATAGCTTCAATGAGTTATTTGCACATGATGGATGATCATCTCACCTGGTACATCTGCGACGTAATGCACCTAAAGGAGAAGCAACCACTTTAAAAATCAAGATGAGTGACTTTGGAGAAAACATTAAAAAAAAGTTGACCTTCTATGGTGCATAACAATAATTCAGCCAGCCGCACAAAGGGTGCATTCTTTAGTCCATGAATCGTGAGGTTTTCCTTCAGTACCTCCGTCACGTCGTCCTCTGGCTCTGGCTGCTTCTTGTATTTCTCATCTGGCTGTGGCACCACTTTTTCAATCCCTTGGACAATCCAGCCCATCACACCTTGACTGTAAAAAACGGGATAACCAACTACGTTTCTGGGATGAACACGAATCCCTCAGACACTGTACACTAGAGGGCGCTGTAGGGTCAAGCAAAAGCAGTAGTGGCAGTAGCGAAAAAAGCTTAGTAGCCAAACCTGAAGCCTGTGTGAATTTGAGCCCCCAAAACAAAAAAGGAATAAGGGAGAGTGCCAAAATACAAACCCTCCACATAGTATTGCCTATTATGGACATTGGCCTAAGGAGAAAGGATTGCCCCCATGCTGACGCTAAAAGCCGTAAGCACCAATAATGTAACATTGGGTTTCTTACATTCACTGATGAGTTTTTAGACTAACTTTTTTTACATTATGTATCAGTGTGATTGATGATCGCTTAGATTTCTGAAGGGTTATAATAGCTCTGCTATTTAGACCTATAGTTTTGCCTGGTATACTGCAGCGCTAATGTAAAAGCTTTTGCTCTGCATAATTACTTACTTTGACTCCGGATTGCTGTTTTTGAGATAAAAGACATATAACTCATACAGAGATATCACGGACTGTACTATGTTTAGATGTACTGACAACTGACAAAACTATGCTACTGACACAGACACGCACACACACAGGAATGTTACCTGATTTTCTCATTTTCTTCCTGAACATAAAGAAAGAAACATGATATCATTGTCACAGTTGGAATTGCAAATGTCTCTCTCTCTCTCTCTCTCTCTCTCTCTCTCTCTCTCTCTCTGTAAGCTAGTAAAGTGCAACACCTTGAGCCTTGGTGGCTGAACGCACCTTGTTATCAGGCTTGGCGAGTCCTGCTGGCTGGGGGAGAGCATTGGCCAAGCTGTGGGAGATCCATGTCAGAACCCTGGGCTGGGCACTAGGATCGGAAGGAACACATCTCCCTTTAACATAGTAGAACTGAGCAAATCAATCTTACATAACACGTATTCTTTTAATTATATGAAAACAAATGCACTGCAGCATTAAGTGCCTTATCCGGTGCGCGCACTCTCAGAAGTGGTGTTAAAACGTCTCTTTAATAATTATGTTGTTTTTTTTGCGTGAAGGATTCAAGCTATTTGGTGAAAAATGTTTGCACTCAAGAGATTGTGGCGTGCATTTACCATAAAACGACCGAATCAGAAATTAAACATTAATGTTAGTATTAATTTTATTTCCTCATTGTTTTTATTTTTTATTATACTCTGGGTGATCATTTGCCCAAATAAGTAATTTGGGTGTAAGCTACAGAATAACAAAAGCGGTCTGATCTTTACTTTGTTTGCCATCGCAAAGCTAAAGCTATTTCTCAACGTGTTCAAAACGCGTCTCCAGCTCAGAACATACTGTTCTTCTGATGTGGGGACACTTTGCACGGCCCATACAGCGCCACGCCATCTCAAGTGTCTTGGCAGATTAGCCAGTCTGACTTTGAGCTAATGACGGCAAAACAAGCCCTATCTTTTAATGTGTGCAGAGTCAGACTTCCCTGCTCCTGATCCTATCACAGGGAGACCGTTTGTCTGGAAATCCCTCTAAGTCTGCATGAAGGCCGAGAGCAGATAGTCCACAGGGTAGCAGCCATTTCAGTGACGCTATTGGATAAAACCCTGGTAAAAGTTTTGTATGCCTGGGTTTGAGATTTCAATGGGTCCCAATGGGTGCTCAACCATTGAAATTGCTGAGGTAAAATAAGTCGACATAATAAAGAAATAACAAAAAAAATACTCATAGCACTTGTCCTCTGTTTGGCCTGTCGAGGGAATCTAAGTGGAAACGTCAGTGGATTCTTTTTGGACTCATGAGCGAAGCCGCCTCTGCCAAGGAAGTTAACTCATGCATGCACGGCAGTTCAAACATTGTGCACTCTTCTTGTGCACAGAAAGATGCTAAATACTGGGGACTATCTCTTTAATTCATTTTTATTAAGACTCACCTGCTGTCCTCAGACGCCTCCTCTTCTTTTAGTGTCACCACTGTCAAAGGCAACACATTATTTATTTGAGTTATTTTCCCTAGTCTGCCATATGAGAGGAGAAAATATTTAATATATAAAATTTTTGCACCTTTTTTGCTTTCTTCCTTGAATGTCACCTTCTTCTCCTGCTGATTAAAAAATAAAAAATAAATTGTTTTAGTAAAACACTATGAGGGGAAGTGGACATGTCTGCAAGGCTGCAAGAAAGCTAAAGGAGTCTACACATCAAAGAAGTCAGGAGATTGGCCTCAGCATCAGACTTCATGGCTACGGTCGCAAACAAAATGCAGACTACCTGAACACATTACAATTATAGAGAGGAAGGGGGACATCTCTTAGTGCAAGGAGAAGGTATACAAATGCCTTTTCAAGTGGCTAGTAGTTATATAAACGAGGCTTATGTAATTTGTATATCATTACGATTGATATTTCCCAGACAAAAACATACACACACGCACACACACACACACACACACACACACACAGATAGGATGTGGACTGAATACTTACAGCTGCAGAAGGCCGTGCTTCTGGTTTCTCCTCTGAGGCCTCTGGGGGCTGGGGAACCACTTTACCCACCCAGCTTAACATCCTGAAAGCACCCCAAAACACATTCCTTTTATGCCAGCGCAACGTTGGGGTTTTACACACTCACATAATCATTGCACTTAAAACACATTACGCTGTCTAAATGCCGCAGCACCAAACTCTGCCACTCATGTTTTAATAAAAAGAAGAAGAGAAGAAATCATGAATACAAAACCACTTTATAACGGAACACGCACACTATTTCAGCCCCTGGGCTACGCACAATGCGTGGCTGGGATTTTGTGTCGCTAAGTGTCACTCTCAGTTAATGCTGAGCTTCTGTAACCTCGATCAGGCCACTCAGGTACGGTGGGAGCACACACATGGAGAACACCTCCCAGGGCTTCTGTTGCCATCGACTGCTCACAGTAGAAGCAGCAGATTTTCAGTTTTAAATCTGCCCGCTACAAAAAAGCTTGCAGTTCAAAAAAACCCTCGCGTTTCGAACAGGTCATTAACCTGCAGACAACGTCCACATTATTCCTGGGCTGTTTTCCTTTTTTAGGAAGCGAGATTGAGAGCCAACTCAACAGATAGGGCAGAAAGTCCTCCTGCTGCTGCCTGCTCGTAACCCTTATACTCCAGCTCACCTAAGCACCGTAGCCAGTGGCAATCGCTTAATTCCTGTAGCCAGCGCACATTACAAGCTGAGAGCGCAGCAAAACCAGGGTCTACGCAGTAGGCCAACTCTCCCCCCATAGACCACAAAAGACGTGAATACTTTCCCTTGAGCGTATTTTTCCAAACAGCGTGAAACTTTTTACATGGCCTGTGGTTAGCAGCGGAGCCGGCTGTTAATTAGCATGGGAAATTAGATAATATGGAAGGTCAGGGCACGGCGGTTGTAGCTACGAGCCTACAAAGTAGTGGGGTGTCTCTCTCGCTCTCTAGGGGGGGTCTAAGCTTACCTGTGGGCTTCAGTAGGGGTCCAGCATCACAGAGGCTGCGAGACTATGAGCCACGAAGGATCGGGGCGATGTGGGAGGATTATAACGCACTGGCTCCTGCTAACAGGATTAGCCGCTGAAGGACAGAGCAGGCCAGAAAGGAAGCTTAGATTAGTGTCGCAGCATCTGAAGAAGCTGCTTCATGGGGGGAAAACCTGAAGGCAGCAGCCGTTTCCTCAGCGCGTCACGCTCAACTTCACCCAGTTTTCATGGAACTCCTCAGGGAGTAAGGGGAGGATTTGTGCTTTGATAATTAGCTAATATGAAATAGTTATTTTGCGGATTGACATGCTGTTTCGTCTAAGCATGAGAACCACAGTGGCTTCGATGGAAGACAAACCTCCTCAGTCCATTAATTTAAAAAGTGAGAGTGATTTGCATTTCGACAAGGTTCTGTGTTGACTGAACCGTACTACATGTATTGTTGATGCAGAGATCATCAGCAATCAAAGAAAACAAAATTGTTGTTTTGTTGATCCCTCTCCCTCAATATGCGTCATCCAGTCATAGCATTAGGGGGGGATGGACAGGTGTGTGTCCATTAAAGGACAACCTCTGATCTAACATAATACCCATCCGATGTAAACACGCTGACCAACCTATAGGTGCAGCTTGCAATTTCCTCTGCACCCTTGAGTCTAGTTGCTGCTCGCTCTGTACAAATACAATACGAAAAACACAAGAACATCAAGGAAAAGGTAACAACATTGGGCTGCAGAGACATATTGGGTCGGTTTCAGAATTGGATGGAAACATGAAACAGTCCTTTGCATAGCTCTTGAAAACATCAATACAGAGTTTGGACAATTTTTTTGGGATGAAAGCTGGATGGAGGGACGGATGATGCTTGTTTGTTTTGGGATTGTGTCTCCATATCGGTTTTCACGTACGTTTGGACTATTCAGTTATTTTACCGAGAAAGAACGCAAGCATTCCACCTTACGTGTCCACCTGTGATTGAATATGCAGACTGCAGTTGTTCCGCGGCAGCTCCCGATAGAAAGCTGCTCACTGGCCTTTAGCAGGATTAGCTGCTAACAAGGTTAACCTCAGCGTCAGCAGAGGATTGCACTCCTTGTTTCTCATCCAGCAGATCCACAATTAAAACCCAGATTGTTGGACACAAATCGAATAGTAAATATTGAACTTTATATAATGTCTTGCAACAGTTTGGTTGGAACCAAATGGTTTCTTCAGTGACAAGAGATGGAATGACGTGGGTTGCCATTTTTCTGGAGTGCATAGTCAGTTTAAAATGACCGGGAGGAAAAGAAAAATAGCAAGGAACTTTACAGCTGTTCCCAGTTCAGTTTCTGGTCCACTTTCACTAGAGGAGATCCTAGTGATGTGGTGTCTCACTGTGTCCCCAGTAGATGGCACTAAGTATCTATTTAGAGTAGCTCTATCTATTAATATGACAGAACAACAGTTGGACACAAATTATGCTAGAATTATACATACATTGTCTGTATACGTATTATGTGTCTACACCTTAAATGAAGTCGGACTGCATCTGCCTCAAAGCCCATGTGATGAATGTGATTACATGGCTGATGTTGACAATGCAGATGTGGAAAGGTTGAGCTCCATGCTGTAATTCATTAGGAGGGCAGATGGGTTAATTCGCACACGCACACTCACACGCACACGCACACTAGGGTTGCCAATTTTCTCACTATCTGATGCGGGTCGAAGGTCCTAGCCTAACGTCCTAGCCCAATGCCATAGCGTGGGTGTGTGTTGTTGTGTGAACATACAGCACTTGTTCATAATTTTGAACAAGTGCTGTCCGCAGAAATGTCCAAAACCTATTTACGCTTTACGTACAACTGATGCGTAGGAGGCCTGTCATTGGATGACAGAGGAGCTCACCTGTAGCGTGATCAGCACATGATCTTCTGCTGTTCAGCAGCTCTAGTACCTGTGAGAGCGCCGTCTGGTGATCAGAGCAGAGTAGGAGTCAACATACGGGACAAAGGAGATCCAGTATGGGGAACAATTATTTAGCCCAATATAAGGGACGTCCCGGGCAATCCGGGACAATTGGTAACTCTAACACACACATACTCACACACACACACGCACACACGCACACACAAATTTACACCCCACCCTCCCCCAACACACACACATCTGCCCAAAAGTAAAACAGCAGATGCTTTAGTTTGTTGCTATATTTTCTAAATTCAAATTTAGATCACTATTGATAAAGCTCTCAACATGTCCACTTTTCATTCTGATTTCATGAAAAGTCTTCCATAACCGAACACTAAAACATCATCTTTACCAGAAGCTTGACACCTGAGAAAATGCCCATCCTTCACCAACTTTTTTTACTCTTCTGTCCTCTTTGTCATCACCTCCGCCTTCCTCCTCGATTCCACATCCACGAGCCAGAGAGGCGAGAAAAAATGAAGGAAAATCCATCATTAATACCCTAAAAAAGTATTAGCCAATCCACGGCGGTGTGATACAGAGGCTAACTAGAGAATGCATTTCCTAAAGGAAATACGGGTGAATGCTGAAAGCTAGAAGCTTAATGAGCTGATAACTAATTCACACCAGCCACTGGAGACACATCCGCTGAAAACGCAGACGACAGAGAAACAGGGACAGCATAGTGATGACACCAATTTACACCAAATCACCAGATCCTGTTCTGTGTTAGCACAGCACTGACAGAGGAATCACCACCACAGACAACGCGTTGTGAGGCTTCACTATCTGCTTTTTCCGTGCACCAGCCGTTTCCTCCCTTAGATCCCGGTTTATGTCCCGTGTTCAGGGGGCATCGCACAAGGCGGTGGCACTATTTTTGGCAAAGGAGAAAAGTTTGGCCTGTTTGGTGCATAACAGGTGTTATGTGGGCTGGTGGGGGAGGCTGCTAGTCTGGCTATTGCCAGACCAAGATCAATCATATATTGCACGTTGGTCTGGAGAAGCTGCTGTCATTTTCTTCAGCACAAGAGGCATGATCAATGGGCCTATTTCATATGACTCTGTACGTGATTGGCTGCTTACCATCACTTCCCTGTTGTCATTGTGTAAGCCAATAGCGCGCCAAGGGGAAAAGCCAGCTTGGTGATTGGCTCCTGCAAAAACGTATCGGAAGCAGAAATAAATGTATTGCTCTTCAGACCCTTGTGCAGGGCGGACTCAAATCACCGGAAGAATAGGCGGGGCTACCCAGGCTAGGAGGCTGCAGGAGTAAGACCCACTAGAAACATGTTTGTTGTATTGTTCTTAATGAGTCGGACTCCCCTGGCGATGGAGCTGGTATGGTGGGGTGTGCGGTGACTGCTGTGGGTGGGGTGGAGGGAGGAGTGGGGACGGTCGGGCGGCGTTATGAAGTTATCCCTTCATAATAGGAATGCCTTTGGTAAATTAGCCCCCCGCTAATGAACAAGCCGCACACGCCGTAATAGAGCTTTAATGAAACGGGGAGTTTCTTAAACAGGACACGCCATCGCCGGCGGCACGTGAATTTAATGTGCTTCTCATTTTCGCCCTAATCACCACCTGTTTAGGAGGCAGACTTTCCCCAAGTCATCTGACGTTCATTACGGAATATCAATGTTCCTTGAACACAAGCCCGGGCTTATTGCATCACTGATGGGAGGACGTCCTTGAATTAAATGTGAAGCTATAGATCGCGCACGCGGAGATGAGCGAGGGAGAGAAGGCCTCTGTGTGCGTGGCACTGTCAGAGGGAACCACAGAGTGATGTACACAGATGAAGAGCCCTTATTGCGCTGGCGGGAACCTACAGTGGTGGATGCAATGGTGACGGTACCTCGCTGGTGTTGAGACTGAGCGAGAGGCTCTGCCACCACCAGTGTTTCCCCCAGAAAATGTCTTAGTCAAGGCGGGGCCCTATTGTTGTTAAAGAGGCCGCCTTAACCATACAGTGTTGGGAGCAACACTGGCCACTGTCTTGTGAGATCAGGACAGGACATGAAAGGTCTTTCAGTGCCACATATCAAACCACCTATGATCGGTTCTTTATGATGATTCAATAAGTGCTATTTGTATGCCAAACTAGTACTCACACAAATCGATTGAAATTGAGCATGAATGATTATTCAATCATCCGTTTCATGAAGTTGTTCATTAACAAAGAAACCAAAAATGAAAGAGTTCATGAATGAAGAGTTGAAATGACGTATGATGTCTCAATAAGAGAACCAGTCTTATTGGAATATTCTTAGACTAATTAATACATCTCTTCACTAGGGACTACACGTAATTTATTCATCTTCAGAAATTATAGAAAAAGAAGTTATTCTCCTCAGAAGTAAAACTATCTTAGCCGACCGGTCTCTAATGAAGGAGATCATAGTCCACATCTCATATAGAGCTGTTTCTCTTGTCACTCCCTCCTTCTCTAAATCCACTTTAGAAGAGATAGTTTTGAATGTCATTAAACTCAAGGATAGTTTTCAACTACAATGATATTAGCAGTGTGTCTGGAATCGTTATGAAAGTTGTTAATCAGTTTGGTTTATTCAAAGAGGAAGTAGAGATATTAGTTTTATCAAATTGCTCTCATAAAATCAATAGTCATGCACATATTTAGTAGTACTTTAAATTTGGTATTTTTTCCCAATCCTGAACCAACCAGGTTTTTAGTTTTCATTGGGCTGTGCTTTCTACTATGTCTATCTCTATGTAACATAGTAGATTTAACATGAATAAATAGTACTGATTCACTTTAACCGTTTCTCACAGATTCAGATGCATTGATACAACCTTGACACAACTCATAGGTGAAAAGCTGTCTCCACATACAGGAAAATATGGGTTTATTGTGCTGGAGTTTGGTGTGTTTCCACACAGACATATAGGGAATAACCTGTTTTATTGATCCAGATCTGGTGTCAGGAGGTCCACACTCCACCATTACCTAATGTCCTGTATGTAAGTGGATGAAATGGGGGATAAATACAACCCATCTTGGCAACCACTCTCTGTTTGCAGGCCCATGTGTTTCTGCAAAAGTAAAAAGGCAGATTTATTTACCCTAAACTGCTCGGGGAGGCATCAGTACCCCATAACCAAAGCCAAATAATGTCAAACTAATGATGGTGGTTATATTACATAACCGATGGAACCTGGAAAAACAGAGCAGATTCATGTCTCTGGGCCCATGGCTGTGACCACTAAATGGATGGTTGCAGTTATTTCTGCAGTGCTATACAATTTGTGTCTTTTTTTGTGGCAACTACATGGCCTTGACAAACTAGGGAGACTGTAGACTCAGTATTGCTTTTCCTGTGGCTGTATAGCTCTTTTGTCAGGGCTGTAGTGAAAGACTCTCTTTGGTACTCTTGAAACAAAAAAGATGCACCATGGTCAGTTATGTAATGGAAAAAAATTACAATGGTGGGTTGTACGTTTTCTTTGTTATGTCACAAGAATGGTAAATGTTTTCTCAAAATCGAAAGCTCACCTTCATATCAAGGTTTGGTGCATTAGATATGCATTCAGTGTGTTATAGTGCGTATACAGTACCTTATGTCACGGAAGTTTTTACACAGTTGGATATTTCTGAGACAAAGCATACATCCAATTAGAACTATCTCTAAGGTGGTAACCTTCCTCGCTCTACTGCATCTCACCAATGTCCTCTCCATTCCATTTGCTAAGTGAAATTTGTCAATCTTTTTCCCCTCAAACTAAATCCCATCCAATTGGACCACAATTGAGTAGCCCTACTAGTTTTTATTCAACAGCAATGTGTGTATGAACACTATTTATATTGCCGTGTTAAGGAGTAGGTACTCGGTATCCAGGGTTCCTATATAACGTCTACCAAGCAAAAACCTCTCATCGTACATGAAAATGGACCATAAATCTGGAGCGGAACGGAAAGCTCTTTGGTCGAGGTCCAAAACTACTCAAACAAACCACAAAACCAGACGGACCGCTCTGTCTGGCGTCTTTCACCTTTGCCTTCGTTTGACCACATCTCCGATTCCCAGACCGCAGGAGGATGTCACGATAGATGGGCCGAGCGGACGGGGACAGGGCTGAGGGACCGACGGAAACCCACCGGGGACCCGCGGCCGGTAATGAGACTGATCGGTCTTGGCAAGCAGCAGAGCCGCGAGGCCGACCTTGGCTGGAAGGGGGGACAGGTGTGCGACAAATCGGAGATTACAGGCAGCCCCCCTTTGACGAATCAAACCAAGAGCAAACAATCTGGGCGGCCAGGTGCCAGCGCCTGCCGCCGTCCATCCCAGGGTCGGTGTTTGACACAAGGGCAGTTGCTGTTTTCTCGACCGTCATGCTGTGGTACACAAAGAGAAAAGCTGATATGAAGAAGGATGGTGTCGCGGTGAGAGAGACGGAGGCGGGGCAGCATCGATCCGGGGATGATGGCTGGGAAATAAATATCCCCGCTTCAGGCAGGGCCCCTTCGAAACTCTTGCTCTCCTGAAATGGAAGACATATCCTGTCATTACCTTCCCCTCCCCACTCCCGTTCTCTCATCA
>OOFH01112838.1:0-10656 GCA_900323355.1 Merlangius merlangus
CAGGCATGGCCAGCAATCAGAAGGCCTCCTCCTTCAGCCACAAACTGCTGAATCTCCTCTGCCTGCTTGTTGCTGTAAGTCGTGCACACAAACACACTCAGGTCCTTGCTGAAGTCTGACTTCTGACAGGTCACCCCCATCTGGCTGAACAGGGTCATGGCGTAGCCAAGTTTTGGCAGGATTCCAAAGACCCCGTTACGGCCCTCATCCAACCAACGGAGGGCGTTCTTCCAAAATGGAGCGAGGTTCTGCAAAAAAAAGAGTCAGACATGGACGCTTATAATAGGCCGATAGTAAACGGGCTGTTCTCCTAAGAAACAAGGCTGATGCCATGATACAATGCTTCTCTCCTTGCCAGTATACCATGCACTGTTTCAAAGCAACAACATACTTTTGATTTAAAAAAATTCTAATAACCGTGTTTCTGGGAATCAGAAAAGTAATTTAAAACGGTGTAGTTACTCAAATGTTGCTTGTATGCTTGCATGCTTTTCAACCTTCCCTTTGTCAGATACTGAACTGGCCTATTGTGTTGCCTTACGTTGGGTCAGATAATCTATTCCCCTCATCCAAACAGTTCTGCACAAGTGCCAAACCGTTGCGGAGATGTTGTTCACCCCACCTGCCGGCCCATGAAGCCCTCGTGTGTGGTCACGATGACCCGGCCCCGGCCATAGTAGGCTCCAGCCAGGAAAGCTCGTCCGTCCGGGGTGGTGCCGATGGGGAAGGCCAGAGGGCCGTGGACGAGGACCTCGGAGGCTATCGCGCCACCGCTGATGTCCAACTCGGACACGCCCTGCAGAAGGGACTCCAAATCATCCTTAAAGTCCTTGCCAATTCTGGATTATGGAAATATATAAAAGAGAACAAGGACCATCACGATGGGTTTAAAATCATATTTTGTTGAGTTGATTGACTGGATTAGTTGGCTTGATGTTGTCCCTAGTCTGTAACATCACATATGCTGAGTGGTCTTCCATCACGCTTATAGCCAAGTCAAATAAAGCAAAGATAAAAGCAAAGTCTAAAAATGCTGAGGCTCAAAAACAAACAAATAACGTACACCACAGCCAGCCAGGAGGTTGGAATCTGAGGATAAACGGGCAGAAGATCAACCTCTCCACAGTGCTCAGAGAAGTAGATCCCCGCCACGCTGGACACCTGGTTCCCTGGGAAGGCCTTCAGAACGTCTTGCTTGGGGTGTTGTCCAGCCCAGGACCAGGCCTGCCCTGCGATCAACAGCCCCCCTCCGGCTTTCAGAAACTCCACCAAGGACTTCACATCAGGAGCCATGCTGTAGGCATCCACCACATACACCCCCACCCCCAAGTCTTGGAGGAAGCCCCCCAGAACTTGGGCCTGGAAAACGGACCGGCAGAGGTTATCCGCCACTGGCTTGCAGCTCTGGTGAATACCAACCAGGGGGTTTTCAGATCCATCGCCCCTGAGCCAGGTGAGGGCATTCTCCACCAGGGCGGGGAAGGCGGTCAGGTAGCTCTCGTGACCCAGGACTACCATGCGTCCACGTCCAAAGAGGGAGGCGGCCATCAGCACCTGGCCTTGGGTGTTCATGGCCAGAGGGAAGGCGTGGTCCCCTATCAGGACCAGGTCGCTTGGGATGGCCGGCCCTCGAAGGTCTAGCTCTTTCAGGCCTGAGGTTAAGGAGATGTAGGCCTTCTCGTGGTGAGACAGGGTGCCCATGATTAGGCTGGGGTGGGGTGGAGCAATACTCGGGGGTTATGGGAGCGTGAAGGGTGTAGGCGGGACAACCGGAGCAAAGGTTTCTCCCAATTTAAAGGGCTCTAACCCTGGTTGTTGGATCAAAGCTGAAAGCTTAGTGAAGCGGATATCCTTGTTTTTATTTGGGGAAGCTTACGCTTACCACGACACGTAATTCAACAGAGCAGAAGGAAGATTTATGATTTAATTTATGATGGTAGTCGTAGTTCCTGGAATGGAGAGCACATAATAAAACTCATAAAATGTAACTCAGTTAGTCTTTTATGTTTCTATAAAAACATAAATGAGTGTTTTAAGAACATAAAACTCAACCATAACTATTAGGCCTACTATAGTTGTTGACATTGACCTCCATTAACGTACTGTCACAATTCATTATGTAAACTTTGTAAAATGTGGTTTTGAAAAATTGGGATTTCAAGCCACTTGTATGGAAGGCACAGACACAGTAGAGGCATCATACATTTACAACACATTAACATCACACATCTTAAAAATCAAGACAAATGTGTTTACCTCCAGGATGGGGTCCTGCTGCCTCCCTTTGCTCCAGAGCAGTGCCAGTACGGGAACAACTAATCGAACGCCAGTGCTTGATCCACACCACGAGACAGAACAGGTAAAGACAGGTGACGTTGACGCTTCCGTGACAAGTTAATCATGGTAGGTACTCGTGGAACCCGTTCACCAGTTAACCTGTCTCCCTGTGGAGGATAATCTTCCCTGGACAACAGGGGTTGCGGAACAAACCTTTTTCACAGACGAATTGTAGCCTACCACGGAAATTGTTAGTTCATGTTTACCCAAAGGATTTTCTGAGAAAGACCACATACAACAACCGTTTAATAATTAGTAAATTGTCAAGTTTCACTTTGTCGAGTTTCGGCCACTAACTTCTCATCTTTCAAAGTAAACAGGGTGTTTCCAAAGCTTCCGACAACAATACTCATGCGTCAGCTGAAAAACCAGCCCGTCCTGCCTTGAATCCACAAAATCGGAGAATCGCATTCCTTAGCGATAATTATTATTATAATTATTATATTAATGTCAGCCCAACGAGTCCATAAATAGCATAACATAAGTGAAGTAGGTAAACGAAAATGGTAAACGCACTGAACTTGCTGTTTGTCTAACGTTAAACCCTAAAACGGAATAAATAACCCAAACAAACCAGTTTAAGATAGATATATTCATAAAGCTGTTCTTTGCAAGAACTTAGACCAAATTATGACGCAAAGCCAAAGCGGATTGGTAATGGTATTGACAACGCAATAGCGGAACCTAAACCCGCGGACCACATATCCTTCGTTTCTACACGGATCTATTTTCTGGACACAACCGCTGAACACATCGGCCGAGCGATTATTAGTTGTCCGTGTTTCTAAACAACATGAAGCTAATGTGCCATTAAATTATCTTATATTCCTTCCATAAAACGGTGGTACTGCATGCATTTACCCTGTTCTCTCCTCTACCCCGATGTCCTGCACACTTGTAAGCAATTCGGGGGCTTCTGTCCCTCTGGCGGACGGACGAGCTGTGATCCTGGGTCGAGGTCCAGAGAGCGGTGTCACTGACAGAAAGTGTTCCAGGCACCAGGGTAAGAGTGAGTCTCTTGTGTATTGCAAATAAATGCTTGTAAGTAGACGTGCATATAGTATGTTGATATTTTACGTTTTATTTTTTTAGTTAAATTGGTGGCATGTTACGAGAGAAAAGATGTACTCATCACCCAGGTTTGAGATACACGCCACTAAATCAACGTCCAAATATGTGTGATTGTTTTCCATGCATACGTCTACTAAAAAACCTTTTTATTTTGCAGCTGGGCCCTAACCCCTGTTTCCTGGACAGCGAGAAACTGGTCAGAGGACAATCTGGAAAGCTCTGCCAGGGAGGCACCCTCTTCTTGGTTAACCAGAGTCATCCATTTAAACTCCATTACAATTTAAGCTCCAATGGAAGCATCTCTAGCGGTGCACTGGGAAGTCTGAAAGCAAGCGATAAAACCAAAGGAGCAAGGAACGGAAAAGGGAAAGAGACGCCAACAAGCTTCGGACCCAAACGTAGTATCAAAGATTTCTTTGGCTCCTCTCCTGTGAAGGTACAATATTGGGTCATGTTTGGTCCAATATCCAAATTCAACATACACATATACAATTCAAAAATGAAATTGGACCACATGCAATAAAACAAAATTTGAGAACAGTGTCCTGCATAGTATAATGTTTGTATGGTTCCATATGTTCTTCATACTTAAGAGGTCGCTGAGCCCGGATGGGGGATACAATGACACAAAGCGCCAGAGGAGAGATGAGGCAGATTCTGACACCTGGGGAACAACTGAGAGACAGAATGAGGAGGAGAGTGTGGCAGAGGAGAAATTGAGGAAGCTGCAGAAGATGGCAGAGAAAGCCACGGTGGGGAGCAGCCACAATGGCCCTCTGGCGGCATCTGCATCAACACCTTCATTGTCTTCCTCGGTTTGTCCAAAGAGCCACTGGCAGCAGATTGGGAACCTGCTGCTCTACACTGCTGCCGGGGTCAGGGGCAGAGAGAAGGTGAGGAGAAACCTTGTTTTAAAGGAGCATACTGATCACTAGATGATCAAACCACTCTCCTTGCTTCACTCAAACATCCATTGCCGGTGTAGTTGATGAAAAAGAAGATGAATTCCTTGTACTGATTTTGCATATGAGCATTACGCATGCTGACTGCCATGAATGTAAAAAATGCTAATACAGCACTTTGGTCTTTGTGATGAGACGTTTTATGACAAGTATTTGTATGGCAATTCACTGTTTTGTTATCCATAAACTCTGTACTGAGTAGTGACGCGCATTGATTCCAAAGACAAAATAATGTATTGCCATTGTTTATATTTGTGGTGGGCAGTAGGAAGTAGTAAAACAAGGATGCCATTTTGAAAAATTATATTGGAAATGGATGTTTTGGTGCAGCCCGGAGTTGCGGCTGCGTTAGTTGATCACCCACAATGGTTTTGTCCTTTATGATGGACGGGTGCCATGTGACCCACTGCACTAGTTTCGTGTATATTTAGAATATTTAGAATATGACAGGAATGAATTTACATTGAAATGCCTGGAGGCCCATTCCAAAACAATGGGGTTGTCTTTCTATCTTCTGAATCTTGTTCAATGATTTGTTTATATCCTATTTATCCTCTTCAAGATTGCTGGGTTTGATATAGATGGCTGTATCATCACTACCAAGTCTGGCAAAGTATTTCCTACGGCACCAGATGACTGGAGGTAAGAAATGCAATTCTTTCTAAGTGATGGGTTAGTCTTTTGCTCGTCTATGTGGTTCACTTCACTGTTCATTGTTCTGTTTCATTGATAGGATTCTTTTCTCCGAGATTCAGCCCAGGCTGGCTAGCTTGCTGCAAAAAGGACACAAGGTAAGGATGAGTGACATTGCAGTAGAACTCGTTGCCCACTCTCCTCCTTTGTTATTACAATCCATGAATGTAAAGGCCCAGGTTCCCTTTTTGTTTAGCCCTGTGAAAACCAAGTGGTCACCCTAGTTACCAAACTGCTGTGGGCCTCACATCAAAGAACTGTTGAAAACGGTGGAACACCTTTAAAGCAGATTCCTTCAAATACAATCCTCCACCTCCACTTTGTTTGCAGGTGGTTTTCTTCACAAACCAGATGGGGATCGCCAGAGGCAAACTGAAACCTGACGTCTTTAAGTCCAAAGTGGAGGACATCCTCAGTAGCCTTCAGCTGCCTGTACAGGTGGTTCACATTGTTCTACATGGCCGTCAAGCATACTGACAGACTACTGTGCACAGCAGCCAAAGTGACGTCTGTATTATGACTGATGTGTGCTGTGTGTCTAGGTGTTTGTTGCGACTGGTCCAGGAATCTTCCGTAAGCCAGTAACTGGGATGTGGACACACCTGTGTGAAAAGGTAAACTTTAGTCAAATATGACCGAAAGCACCTAAAAGAAAGTAACGGTCATGAAGATATTCGAGTCAAGAATCAAACCACGTTGTGTGTCCGTCTTCTGCAATATTATCTTGCTTGCATCTTTTCAATCATGGGAATTTTTTTCTCCCTTTTAGGCCAACAGTGGCGTGACTGTCGATCGATGTCAGAGTTTTTATGTCGGCGGTGAGTTTACACGATGTCTCACTGTATCCATCGCTGCACGCACACACGAAAACGGGCACGTGATGCTGTGCTCTGTTGTCTCTGATCCCAGATGCAGCAGGCCGCCCCGTGAACTGGGCTCCAGGCCAAAAGAAGAAGGACTTCTCGTGCAGCGATCGATTGGTGAGACCTGCGTCTGTTTCCATCCTCCCGCCCTCTCACCCTACCACTTCAATTAATCCTTGACATCATGAGGTGATCTAATGGACCCAGGTGAATAATGGTCTTGAATAGGGCGGAATGGGTCATCATGAAGCATGAGCCCAAGGTTGTATTTTAACACAAAGTTTCAAGGATTCAATTAAACCATGACTTACCACTTTTCCTACCACCTCCACCCATTCCTGCTGTTCCTATTGTCGCTCTAGTTTGCTCTAAACCTTGGGCTCCAGTTCCACACACCTGAAGAGTACTTCCTACGATGGAAGAGCGCCCCCTACAGCCTGCCTGAACTGGACCCTGTGAGTGATCTCTGCAGTGTACAGTGAATGGTAGTATTCAGAATCCTTGTATTGGGAGGCATACCGATACATTTCTGCATTAGCTGTAGGGATGGGAATTTATAAGAATTTCACGATTCCGATCCCGATTCTGCTTATCGATCCGATTCCTTATCGATTCTCATTGGGTGAGAAAATAAATACAAATGTGTTTGTTTGTATTAAATCTCTTTAATATCTGATCAGAAGTGCGTCTAGTATTAGACGCACATCAATTGGTCTAGACAAAAAAATATATGTTTGGCTTTTTAAGCCCAAATGCCATCATTATGTGCCATAAAACTAAAAACACAGACTGAAAACAGTCAAGTAAGAGCTTGTGCCTTTTGGAATACTAACAGTGCTCATTTGCATTCAAAATTCAACTGACATAAACAAAATAAATAGGTCTTCTGTAAAGATAAGAACACAACTAACAACTTTGTGGCACATTAACAATTTTTGTGCTGCTTGATTCACTTACGTCGCTAGTTAGTAGTAGTGTATCAAACGCGCGACATTTCTGCAAATGAATTGCATGCTATGTAGCCTAATGTTTCAGCATATTGGAGGTAGTTCCCCCCTTTGATGAAATGGAAACTTTACAATCGTTGCAAGTGGCAATATTGTCGTCTATTCGTGTGAAATACAACCAAGCTTTGGAGCGCTTTTTCCTCGGCGGCGCGTTCTGAACCAAAACAAAGCAGCATGTGTGTGACGTCATGACGCATTTTCCGCGACCGGAACCGATAAGCGGAATCGTTAAGCAGGCTTGCTAATGATTCCAAGGAATCGGTTGACTCTGCACCGGTTCTGAACAAGAACCGGTTCTCGATTCCCATCCCTAATTACCTGTGCTAAAACAAGTGTTGGTGTCTCATCTCAAACCCCCAGAGGAAGTTGGACTCCAGGGGCCGGCTCTACGACCCCCCCAGCGCCTCCCTCACCACCGACCATACGGAGGTCATTGTGGCTGTAGGCTTCCCTGCGTGTGAGTGACAGAATACTGAAACGATTGGCTGAGTGTTCAATGTGTTAATCACACTTTTTATGACATTTCCAGACGGCCTAATTTAAAGCTTAAAGCTAATGTTCCTGAATCCTCAAACGCCAGACTTCCGAGTCGGAAGTCGAAGATCTCTCAGCTTTCTTGCGGCATTTCTCGAAGGCACACCCCCTTTTGGTGTTCATCTTTCGAAAATCTGAGAGTAGACCGAGAGCAGTGATGACGCTTTCAACAAAATGGCTGCGCCCGTGAAGAGATTTTATGTTTTTGTATTTGTACCACGTACCTCATTTTAATGTCGTAATTTTAAATGCTCTTACACACTTGACCATTGCTACTTTATTCCGGTCACCAATTTATACATTGCATGGTCTTGCTGTGCGTGCAATACAATGTAAAGTTGTGTTGTTTGTTTTCGGGCTGGTTTGCTAAAGCGGCTAATGTAGCTAACAATAAACAACGACTAGCCAATTTCATGACAAAATCACAAAGACGAACAGGAACGCTATGAATGCTCGAGACCGCAAGTGACGTCAAACGTGCAATTCGGATTCGGGTAAGCTGGTTTGTTGATAGAATTCCACCAAAAGGATCCCTCCACTCCCCCAAAACCCAGTACTAGCTTGCAGGCTTTAGCCATAGGCTGGATTGGAGAATAGATTGGGGAAGGTTCTGCTCAACGAGGGAATGGAAATAGTGCAAACGGGTAGGCCTGCAGGTACAGCCAGTTACGCCATCCAATAATTAAATTCAAGCCAAATTAAATAATTGGACAGGCTTATTGAAGGCCTATGAAGGACACAGGGGCTGAATAGGAAAAAGTTAGCGATAGTTTCCACCACATTTTGTACGTATTGAAAGTCGGTATTATATACAGTCTATGTGCGTCATTCCCACCCTAGAGCTCCACTGGCCACGCAGTTTATTACCTGCTTTTTAATATTTCCAATCAGTTGGATACATTTCTAAACATCTATTCGTCTCCATTGGGAAGCATTTGTAAATGTGAGACGTCTCAGGTCAATGTTCTTTTGGTTTGAATTCCTAACTTGTTTTCTCGTTATTTTCTCTGGACAATTTTTCCTCACCTATTTGCTTTTTTCTGTTTTTATTGCAGCTGGGAAATCCACCTTCTTTCGCACCCATGTTGTTCCAAAGGGCTATGTTTACGTTAACAGGGTGAGTGCTCCCTCTACTGGTAGAAGTATTTACAATTCAGCATGTTGGATTAAGGGCCTCCACATTCGGCATGGTTGGTCAGTCACCTCATAAAACAATATTATTACAACCAATTAACACTAGAGGGGGGTATTTTTCAACCAACTACACAACCAATATGCACAACGTCTGTGGAAAATTATGTAAAAAACTTTTAAAATTTAGAGTAATTACACAATCTCAATGTTTATTTGCGGTAGGGGTGTAATGGTACACAGAAGTCACGGTTCTGTACGTACCTCTGTTTTTAAGGTACGGTACGGTTCATAGTTAAGGGGAAAATTTAAAAAAACTGCTTGTTTGTCAACAACGGAGAATGGCCGTAGATCAGCAGCAATGAAAACACCATAAACTTGGTTATGGCATTTGCATTTCTGAATTCCCAGACAGGGGTTGTTGAAATGGTTTCGTGAGCTCGGTTTGCACAGCTCGTTTTTTTTTCCACAGCAACAGTGATAGTAACCCCTGGATGGTGCCTTTTCAAATGCGTGTGCTAGAGATGTGATAATATTCGAAATTTCGGTCAATCAAGAACCCCCCACGCACGCATGCACCTCGGATACACGCACACACAATGACACAGGCTTTCATGATTTGTCTGAAATCAATCTGTTTATTTCAACAACTGCGCCATCAACATTCAACATCAAAATTATTTCAACGTGGGCTTCGGCAGATAGACCTACATGTGCCGAAAACGGATCGCTATTTATTTATTATTACCGGTATTTATTTAACTGAACACAGCCTGCATGACTGAACTAGATACGTCAAAAAAATAACTTCACACGGTGTGTCTTTTTACAATTCATTTGTTACCAGCATTCGTAGTGTTGATCAGCAGAGAAATAGTCTGCAAAAGAGGTTGACGTCGCTTAGCAACCAAGGACGCTATTCACCACCGGAAGTTGTGAAGGCCCATGCAAGTCAACAGAGCGTTCAACAGCATTGAGAAGAGCTGTGTAATAAATAACGATAGTCACATTCATTATTCGATATTCTATGTGGGCAACGATTGTTGCCCATCCCTCCTAGAGTGTGCATGTTAAAGTGCTGTACGTAGACACATGAGCCCTTTCCATAGCCGGAGAGCCTGTTCGGTAGCTTACGTGCGCATCCAATATTTTTTAACTATCCGTCGACGGCATGGACCTATTGGTCGATGCAATGGAGACGGCAAGGGCTGTGATTGGTCCTCTAACAAAATCATTTCCGGAATCACCGGTTTGACTTTGCACCTTAATTACTTTGTACATTGTTTACTTTGCACCTTAAGGACCATAAAACACCAAATAGCTTGGGAAGTTTATTTACAACACAGAGTCGGAGTAGTATACTTTGGCTAAATGGTCCAGGTGGAACTTCGACTTCAAGTTTTAAATTCTGCATCGCAAAACAAGCCTTTACATTCACCATATTAACGCTATGTACGCCACATTTACGTACCGAGGTACACCTCTAACCGCACCGAAGTGCCCGTTCCGGTTTGGTACAAATACGTGTACCGGTTCGGTACAAATACGTGTACCGTTGCACTCATGCCCAGCCCAACATGAGTGCACAGTTTCAGAGCCATGTCACACACATGTCAACTGCAGCCCAACATCGACATAGATGTTGTGGGTCATGGGTTGTTGAATTGTCGATCAGAGGTTTTGCGAGGTTCTGCCTAAAGATAGGACTGCTGGATCCGGATGACGATTAGGTCATCCCTAATGGCCTGCTATACGTTCGAGATCAGTCATATTAAGCACGATGATAATATTAAGAATATTAAGAAAGATTATTCTGAGTTTGGCTTTATGTGTGCGTGCTTGTGTCAGGACACACTGGGTTCATGGCAGAGCTGTGTGACTGCATGTGAGCGGGCTCTGAGAGAGGGCCGAAGTGCTGCCGTTGACAACACCAACCCGGACCCAGAGTCGCGCAAAAGGTAATTTAGTGTGTGTGTGTGTGTGTGTGTGTGTGTGTGTGTGTGTGTGTGTGTGTGTGTGTGTGTGTGTGTGTGTGTGTGTGTGGGTTGTTGTGTGTGG
>OOFH01112839.1:0-13385 GCA_900323355.1 Merlangius merlangus
GAAGAGAGGAGATGCTGTCAGTGGTCTTGGCAGCCTTCGTGGCCACTGATGCAATGTAATGTCAGGGGAGACGCTGACCTCAGGCTCCGTCTCTGTCTCTTGGACGTGTCAGCGTAGTTCAGCCTGACATGTTACCAACCACACAGGGGAAACTGGATAAAATAGAAATAATAAATGACCCACCTCATTTGTCCACCCACACCACCTCCTGCCCCCGCTGCATACTCTCTCCCTCTCCCCGTGCCCTTCCTGAACCCTCGCTACCCTCCGCATTGCAGCCTTCCCATCCTCTGTGGTGCTTCAGAGAGACGAGGGCTGAGTCGTGGTGATGAGGGTGTGGATCTGTGGCATGACTCACTGCTTGACCATGGGGCCACAGATGGGTAGCCTTGGCGAGTTTAGCCTACACAAGCCTTTTGCCTGTGAGGTTAGCCTACCTGGTTCGCCACCGATTCCCCCAGGAATGGGGGAATGGTTGTATGGTTGAGGACTGGCAGCCAGCAGCACTAGCTGCCAGTCCTCCGTGGCTGGCATGTTGATGTTCTCTCCAAGCGCAACCCAAAGGACTTTCTTCTTTTTTTCATTCATTTATTTATATTCCTTTCCCCCCCCCCCCCCAACTGGGTTCTCGGTACAGTTGAGGAAGCTAGAACGGTAAACTGGCTGGCACCGCAGAATTTACGAGCTATGACCTTTGACAGACCCGTGGTTTTAGTAGGAACACTGTGTTTCTGTGGCAAACAAAGGCTGCATATTAGGTTGGGTATTATTTGGTGGACATATGTTCTGTGGGGAACATCACGTTTTTTGGACTGGACTTGGAATATCAATCAGATGACCACACTACCAGCAGTTGTGTCTGCAATCAGAGGCGTGTGTTGAAGAACACATGAGAACCCTCACCAGGAGGTGAACTTGCACTCCCACTCACATCTCACTGTGTGAACGGGTTAACTCTGCCCGGGTGGTTAAACTCCAAGTGTTTTGAGTATATTTAACCAGGGACTACAATTCATTCCTGGCTTGCCTGTTTTTGTGATGGAATATGATTCTGTAATAATGCTATAAAAGATTCTGGGTCTCCTTGGGATCGTCCATCACCCTCCACATCCCATAATCCCCCACGGTGTGGGAATGTCCAGTTGCCTCTGGTTCCACTGGAGGCCGATGAACTCCCACATCTAAGAGGAAAGATCATATTGCTTTATTTGGCCTCACTGCCAGGCGGACCAATAAAGTCGCCACTTTAGATTAGAGTCGGTTTGTTTTGGTGTTTTTGTATTCCGCATCAGCTTTGGCGAAAATTGTAGTAAGAAATAATAATAAATGAGGCCAAACTGGAGATTACTTTTCTATCACCCATATTTTACAATTCTGATGCGTCATTTACTTTTCCATTACATATTTGGAGGCATTAACACATTTCAAATCACTTTACCCCTTGCAAGTGCGTAAACATCTGAAAACAGCGGTCGCTATGTGCCATAAATTCACTTGTCCAGCTGTTCCCTTTGTTGTCATCTGTGAGATGTTATCTGAATACCGCTCATATATGACTCTGTAATGGGGCAAGCCTGCAACGGCACAGGCCTGACATCATCCTTGCTTGTGTGTTGCTATGGGCATTGCAAAAACAATGCATTAGAAAGTCACAAGCCAGCACTGCCTATTATATTTTACAGTACATGCCGTAATCACAGCATCTACCATATGGGGTTGGCTACAGCGTAGTCCCTTTCATTTATTCTGCTGTAGTTGGACAAGAACTGGTGTGCAATATGTTTAGCAGGTGCAGGGGGCCTTGCTAGTGAGGCGAACATGGAAGAAGTGTCGGGTAATTGGCCTCGTCTGTATCTTCTCAGAACACAAGACTCTTTCAGCCCAGTATTTAACCAGCTCTTCAGCTTACTGTATTCCCCCCTGTTATACTGGCCAGCCATTAACGTCAATATGTTATATTACAGTTTGATTTTGTAATGATGTCTTGACATCTGATGAAATACTGGCACATTAAGTAGCCATAAGTTACAACATTGTAACTGATGGCATTTATATGAGGAGCAATGAGTGGTCAATGACTTCAGTTTATACTGTAGAATGCCAGCCCTCTGAAATCACTTGTTTGAAAAGGCTAACATGTGTGTATATAGTTACATTCAGTTTGTTGTGGTTGCGCCGGGCATTTGTCTTGATCTGTTACGACGATAAGGGAACGGTCTCACTGTATGCGTTGTGGTCGAGCGTTAGTGCCGATTTAGCTACCTCCTCAACGATATCAGAAACAGCTCTTTATTTGTCTCCACCACCTAAGCCTTTGGGCTCTTGTAATTCTATATCTGTCACTGCTGCCCAATATCTCTGGAATACAGCAACAAATGAATTGTATTGATCGATGCTGTCTTGATTGTGATATAGATACTCCTCTTGGGTAATGCAAAAAGTATCCTCGATTGAATCCTCCCCCGAGGTCAGGACCTATTCAAGAATGAAGTGCTAGTGGAACAGTAGTGTTCAAAGAACGGGGGACGGGTGTGAATCTTTCAGTGTGCGGTGTGTGTCCAGGGAGCTCAAGGGGCCGCAGGGTCAGAGTCACAGCGTGAAACCCCTAGGTTTCCGTGTGTCGGCCTTCTTTACAGCTTACGGCTGAGATCTGCAGCAGATCCGCGCAGGGCAGCGTGAGCCCGGCTTTAATCCTGTATGCTGGCTCCGAAAGGAACCGAGAGCCCATAATACCTGTCGGCGTGTGAAAGCGTTCTGATTTCAAACGCCACTTTGAAGGGCGATCAGAAGTGGAAGCAGCGCGATATGAACGTGAAACCATATCTCTCTCTCTCTCTCTCTCTCTCTCTCGTCTGTCTGTCTGTCTGTCTGTCTCGATGTCCGTCTTTCTCGATGTCCGTCTTTCTCGATGTCCGTCTTTCTCTTTTGTTATCTCTCTCTCCCTCTCTGTCTCTCTTTCCACCTTGCTCTTGCCCTTCTCTTTAATGGTGTCTTGCCTTTTCTTTGGCCTCTATAAAAGCTTGAAAAACCAGCTACCTTTTTATGGGTTTATCAGAAGCTGCTCCAACATCTGTGTGTATATCCGTAGATATTATACCGTAAGGGGTGCCATTTCAATTTGAGGGTTTTGCACGTGCACTTGAAAATAAAACTGATATAAATGCTGACGAAACCTTACTTTTAATAAGCGAGTAAAAAAAGAGTATGATAATTAACTTACCAAATCCACATTAAAGCAAACACATATGCACACAAATGGTTCTGGCAGCCTCTGTTTTGTGCCCCCATTATTCTTTTAACTGTTGTTTTTAAAATCAATACGGCGTTGGTCTCATGGAAAAGGACAAAGGGAAAGTACAACTATAGCTCACCGCTGTTAATCAGTCTTACTGGTTACTTGCTGTTTCTGCTGACCCTCTGTAAAGCTTCCCTTTTTTTTGACCAGGTGTTTCTCTTGATTGCATACGCACATTACCCCTCTGTAGGATCCTGTGTTAGTCATACTGCACGTTCTCCCTCCAAAATGTAGCTTTGGGTCGCATCAATGTCACATGAATGTTATACCGTGTAAATCTTTCGTCACCACGCACAGGATGGGATTGGGTTTTTATTGATGCCGCTCAATTCCATATAGGTTGCTGCATGATTTACGTTCACCACACCTGCGTAAACCATAATAACTCGGCCGTGGCTGAACGGCTCCACAATGTGTGCATTGCTCTGTCTCTGACGAACGCTGTCGAGGGAAAATTAAAGTACACTTTCCCCCTATTGTATCCACCAGCCTATTGAATTAACAAGGTGGATTCAAGATGTGCCATCATGTTATTCCATTATAATATTCTTTAATCATTGTGCTAAGCTTGTTGTTCTGATGTTTTCCCCTGCAGTTGGAGGTACAGTCGTGCTGCGTTTTTCTGCCCAACGACAGCCTTCCCTCCCCGAGCACCATCATCTGCGGCGACATACCCGGCACCGTCCGCAGCTGGTACCACAACCAGGCCTCCATGCCTGGGACTCTGGTGGTCTGCCTGCCCCAGATCAGTGTCCTCAGTGCTGGACACAAGTACATGGAGCCCCTGCAGGAGCTGCCCTTTGTGGTGTCGAAGCCGATCCTGGAGGAGGGTATGTTCTTTCACGTTGAACAGTCCGAAACAGCAAACAGACGTCAGATCGCATTAGACAGTGGAGGAATGCAGCCGGGCTTGACAGAGAATAGGGACTATTAGGGTTTGACGTTTCCTTTAAAAAGTATTAAACCTTGACAGATTCATAAGTTCACAAGCAGGACGTTCCTGCCTGTGAAAAAGACACAATAAAGTTGGAGGAAGGCACCTATGGCCGAGTGAGAAGTGAGCGTGAATATTTCCTCATACCAGACTACATCATGTCAAGTTATTATTATTACTACTATGGCTTTTTGTAGGTTGAGCAGCCATTTGACCTCATACTCCTCATTTACTGTGACAAAAGTCAAGCATTCTTTGAGTGTTGGTCCTCTGAGGGATGGTTGTTGACCATATTGCCAGTGCCTACACACCTGTTAGAGTTGACATAACCAACACTTGCTCAGCAATGTTCTCTCAATCGATGGAGGAGAAATGCGGGCAACCTCCAATGACATCAGTGTTGGGCATGCAGATTACAGTGAGAAGGGGAAAAACGACAGCGAAAACACTGACATCAGCGAGACCTTGTCATTGTTGCCGTTAAAATTAACAACCCATGCGTTTAGTAATTCTTTCCCCCTCCTTTGAAAAGCTCTTCATCTCTCATGTTCAATGCGCTGGATCAAAGCATGCTGCCCACGTCGCAAGACAAATGTGTTTTTCATGGCATCGGGCAAGGGGGAACAGGCCCAACATTCCCATCTCCCTCTCTCTTTCTCTCAATCTCTCTTCGTCTCTTTCGCTCCACAAAAGAGACTGCTAGTCTGCTAGTCTGCTAGTGAGGCCAGTCCAAAGGTGTCTCCAGAAGATGCTTCCCGGGTGATCCGTGGGCTCACACGAAGGATACGCTACTGCTTCTCTCAATTCCTCTTTCATGTTTTCCATAAAGCTGTCGGACCTGCTGCCAATGGCCTCATTTCTTTATTTTTTTTCAAACTCACTGGAAAGAATGATTATTGCGTTGACGGTCGTCGAGTGATCTATTTTTAGCCTCAGCTGCATTTGACCTTCTCTTTTGCTGTGCTGTGTCACTTCCCCTGAATGTCACCCACGTTGGCCTCCAACTCACCTGTCTCTGGTGTCCATTCTGGCGGGCTCCTCTCACTCCTCCTCCAGCACTTCTGTTGTGTCTCGTTCTCCTTTTTCTACTGCTAGAGTCTGCTCTTCATCTCGCCCGTGTCTCTGTGTTCTCGCCTCTTTTTGGACCCATGCCTCCACTTGTTTCCATGACTTTAATACATTTTCTTCCTTTTTTCTCTTCCTGCCTCCCGCTGGGAATCTGTTCACTTGTGTGTCTTTCCTTCCTCGTTTTCTTTCCAAGATGTTATAGTTTGGCTCCGGTTTACAAACTCAGAAATGTTGAATCCAACGTCTGAAGGAATAAACAGCTTTAACATCTCTTTTGATTTACATCTCTCTCCCTCTCCCCCTCCCTTGCTCTCTCTCTCTCTCTCTCTCTCTCTCTCGCTCTCGCTCTCGCTCTCTCTCTCGCTCTCTCACCCTACCTCGGACCAGGTGATGCCTTCCCCTGGACCATCAGCCTGAGCCAGTCCAGTGTGTACACCCTGCTGGGCCAGCAGCACAGCCTCAGCCTGCTTGAGCCCATGGGCTGCACCTCCACGCTGGCCGTCACCTCCCACCGGCCGCAGGCCAGCGAGGGACGCCAGTCTTTTGTGGTGTGTCTCCACGTGGACCTGCAGCCCGTCCAGGTCAAGTGCTCCAACCCACAGGTCAGCCAAGGGTCCCACCCGAGGGTGGCTGGTTTCTGCTCATCTATGTACCACTTTGTACTTGCCTGAAAACACTGTTCGCATGGTGCCATCGGCTATCATCATCATCGTCATCATCAACATCAACATCAACATCATCACCATCACCATCACCATCACCCTTATTATCTATTTGTATCCATAAAGACCCAGATATACATGAAAACTAAATAGAACACTTTGGCAGTATTTTGTCCATTTGAACACAGAAATGTTGCATTAAGCTTGGCTGCATTGGACATTGAACTTTGTCCTCAAGTCAGGGTAAATAGGTGAGTAGGATGGCTCAGGGTTTGCTCTCAGACTGTGTTGAATGTTTTTTCTGGATTAGATGTGGCACACTTGAAGTTTTAGATGTGGAGTAGTAACATATATTATGACAAGATTAATTCAAATAATTGGAACATGTTGCTGTATGGAAAAGTGCCAGAATCTGGGCTTAGTCCAGAAGCACTGTATTAACAATAATAAAGTACTTTGCCAATAGCTTTCCAGCCCAAAAGAAAAAAAATATCGGCAACCTTTAAGATTCCAACAGAATCTTACAACAACATTGAGAAGGGTTCAGGGGTGAGAGTCGGCCCGTCTGTCTGACTCACAAGGTCTTCCAGGGTCTGAGGCCAGAGCTAAAAGGCAGGAGGGAATTCCAAGCCGCCTTGTCATTTGCTCTGAGGGGATTTTCATTGTGTTTTGGTGAGAACGTGATGCATGTAGACAGATTGGAAACGGAGCATGTTTGTCTCCGGGTTAGTGCTTTTCAGTGTTGTTTTTCAACGCACTGTTACAGTACCGTAATCACATCTACATGTACCATTACACATGTTTTGCTTTTCCTCAAATTGAATTAGCTGTATTGAATTAAGCCCCTCTGTAAACACTTAATTGGGCGACCTTTTGAGTGGTCACATTGTTAAATGTCGCGAACCACAGTGACGAGCCATGGCGATATTGACTAGAATTGGTACCAGAGACCAAATGAAAGGCCTTAATCTGCCAGTGGTGAAAGCTTTCCCAGAGATGAGGACGGTTAGCCCATTAATGGGGGGAAAGTTCCTTCTCGTTCTTTCTTTTTTCTCTGTATCTCTGTCTTTCCTCTCCGTTCAAGATGAGTGTCTGGTGCGATTACATGAAGCCCTGATTGTGATTATACGAGGATTATCTTCTCCTCTGTTGTCCTCTCCTGTCCTTTTGTTTTTTCCTTTCTTTCTCCTCCTCCCCGCAGTTATTTCCACTACCACTCACATCAATACTGATTAATAGCCTGTACAGATTCCAGTTGCGTGGCTGCTCTTTAAGAACAGAGCAGGATAGCCCGCTAATGACCGCCAACTGATTGCTTTACTGGTCCAGCCCAGTGGCCATGTGTTCCCGATGCAGGGCTCCTGGGGAATCCCACACTACCAGTGGACCGCGCCACACCCTTGCACTTTGTCGTCCAGCAGGCACACGCGATGGACAGCCACAGAGCTAAAGTAGTGCATCTCTGTGGCTCAAGAATACAGATGGAAATGAAAAGTTTGGGAGGGAGAATAAATGGATAGGTGGCCTACTAAGGGCCTAAAAGAGGGTCTTGAGTAGGGATTTGAATAACTCAAATTTTTCATGGTCGAATAATGAGTGGGTGGTATGAACGAATAATCGATTATTCGATGTGTGCCAACAATCACTTAATATCTTAAACGCAAAAAGTCAAATTGTCTGTTCAGCCTTCAAAACAAGAGCTTGTAAATTGTGGAAAATGCATTAAACTGTAATCAGAAAACCCGGTTATATGCTATAGACCTTATAGTATCGGTGGTATAAAGGCTGGGACAAATTTCAAATTATAAATATGTATACTTTTTGTTGAAAGTATAGACCGTCGCGATTTCCATTGAAACGAATGGCACGGTGATTCTGTCTTCAAAATGAGAGCTGGTAAATTGTGAAAAATGAATTAAACTGTAATCAGACAACGCGGTTATACGCTCTAGACCCTATAGTATCTGTGGTATAAAGGCTGGGACGAATTTATAATTTCCAATTATAAATATCTACGATGCATAACGTTAGCTCTCTGGCTCATAGCTGAGCGGACTAGAATACCTCCCGTTACCTCCCGTCCTATTTACTGGAGTCAACAACTTTTCCATTGCATAAGAACCTTATGGGAGGGTAGTGATTGTTCCAGGAAGTAGTCAAACCCTCAGGCGTTACCAGGGAAACAAAGTTATGGGATTGTAAAACGCATGAAAATATAAATAAGTGGTCTTCATTTATTTTCTTTGGCAAGTGACCATGGTCTAAGCGGGATGTCCTTCGAGGTGTCCAACATTAGTTCCGTCCGTTAATTCTTGTTTATTTGAATGGGGAAAAATGTTAACGGTCCAAATGTTAAAAATTGACATTGACCCTCGGGAACGAATAATCGGATCCCATCCCTAGTCTTGAGGCCAGCCAGCGATGATCAATCAGTGAACTTGGTATACTCTGTGAATTTTAAAACAAAAATTGATACATAGAACAAGGGAAAACGTCCCCCTTATAAGAGTGATTGTGGAAAGATTCAACCAACCGATCGGTCCAACCTCTGATTTCTCTCTCACTCACAATTGAACCCGTCTCTGTATTTTATGTCATATATCTCTGTCTTTCTTCCCCTTCTCTCGTCCTCCCCATCGTCTTCTGACTGCAGTAGGCCGTGTTGTGTTTGGGTGCACCTCCAGTCTCTCTCTTGTTCTCTCTCTCTCTCTTTCTCACACTCACTCTCACTTGCTCTTGCTCTCGGTGTATATGTCTGTCTCCTCTGCTGTTCTGTCTGTCTCTCTCTCATTCTCTCTGTGTATCTCTCTCTCTCTGTCTCATTTTCTCTCTGTCTCTCTTTCTTTCTGTCCCTCTCTCTTTCTCTCTGTCTCTCTCTCTCTCTCTCTCTCTCTCTCTCTCTCTCTCTCTCTCTCTCTCTCTCTCTCTCTCTCTCTCTCTCTCTCTCTCTCTCTCTCTCTCTCTCTCTCTCTCTCTCTCTCTCTCTCTCTCTCTCTCTCTCTCTCTCTCTCTCTCTCTCTCTCTCTCTCTCTCTCTCTCTGCCTCTCTGCCTCTCTGTGTCTCTCTCTCTCTGTCTCTCTGTCTCGGTCTCTGTCTCTCTGTCTGACTGTCTCTCGGTCTCTGTCGCTCCCTCTCTCCCTGAGAGGGGAGTGTGCAGTGGGACCTGCCAGGTCCATCATTGCAGACCGGTGGGTGTATGGCAGGCAGCTGTTGGTCCTGTATTGGGCGTCTGCTGGGTTTGGCCTCAGCACAGCTTCCTGGTCATGTTTGAAACAGCACAGCTGTAATTTATTGTTGTGCTGTAACTTTGATTTATGCTTATTTATGAAGGGCCTCTGCAATTTGTGTGCATTGGTGTGCGTGCGTCTGTTTTGTAAGAGAGAGATATTAACAATGAAATGGACCAGCGCAGTTTATGTATATTAATGTTTTTGGATCCACATCACTGTCCCAATTGGTGTTTCCAATGCAGGAAACTGCTTCAAGGGGAAACTCTGCCTGAAAAATAGCTCTCGCTATCTTGACCTTCTGTCTGTCAAGCCTCAAATTTCTTAGGGGGTTTATGGCATGGAAAGCATACATTTAGATTGCAAAGTAAAATGAGTCAAAAACAAAAAATAAACAAAATAATGATGCCACAAAATTAAGAAATTCAATATAATATAAATAAATATGTATACAAAGTGATAAAGTAAGTCTATAATACATTGATAATGAGGTTATGGTCGATGACAGTATTTTACACTATACGTGTCTTCGACATGAATATTGAAACTAGCGAGTATAATGTATTACGACAGTATACGCTAGAGTTCGTCTTTTGCTCTCCCCCTCTCGGTCTCTCGGTCTCTCTGTCTCACTACCATTACTTTCTCTCTGCCTCATCCTGTTTCTACCCTCTTCCTATCCCTCCCATCTGCACCCTCATTCACTCCATGTGTGTGTGTGTGTGTGTGTGTGTGTGAGTTCTTGTGAATGACAGCATAACAGAGCGCTTCCCATTCCCTGCTCCCCCCTTGTGTTTTCCGCTCTTGTTTTTGGCTTTGTTGTCATTTGAATGGAAAGCTGAGCTTTCCTGTGAACACATGATAAATGGTACAGAACGCTTGACACGCTGCCTTTTTCCTATCCCCGCTCAGATCTTAACTCCTTTTTTTGTTAAATGGGAACCTATGACACAACTTCAACTTTCCTATTTGACTGTTGTTGTGTCCTTTTCTCCCAGGTTTAGTGTTGTTATGGATAAAACGATTGGGGAGAAAAATACTGATCTGACTGAGCGTATGATAATCAGTCCCACGGTGGAAGCATTCACTTCACCCTGGCCTATGTTGCATTCACTTGACCCTGTCCTATGTGAGGTTCACTTCATCCTGGCCCATCTTGTGTTCACTTCCCCCTGGACAACGTAACATTAACTTGACCCTGGCTTATTTTGTGTTATTTAACGTGATCCTGGTGATCCACGTGATGTTGTCTGTGAGGCAACGGTACAGCCGATAACGATCAAGTTAGTTTTGATGCTTACTCTGTCTTCTCTGTTTCCTCCATCGAATTGGTCAGTTGAAGCTGGACAGATAAATTATAAACTACCAAAAAAATAACTGTTTCAAAGACATGCTTCAAATATTTCATATATTGCATATCCAAGAATAGCCAACTTGGATCCAGAATCAGGGCGGCCCCCGCAGCCCAGGCTGTGTTGATGGAAGGGTCCAGCGTGTGCTCCAGACCTCCCACACACCTCCTCCTACCTTCCTCCTCTCCCTCCCACAGGTGCAGCTGCTGTACGAGCTCTTCCTCAGCTGGAGCACCACCTGGGCCCGTCTCCAGAAGCACAGCGTCCTGCGCCAGACGTCCGGAGCGCCGGAGACCCCCCAGGGAGCCGCCCTGACCTCGCCGGTCCGCAGCAGTGCCGGCACTGTGCTGCCAGACGCCAGCACCTGCAGCCCCTCCGCCGACCTGGGCTCCCCCACCGAGGTGAGGCCCCCCCGCGGAGACACGCCTCACACGAGGGAGCTGTCAGTGGGAGCTGTCAGTGGGAAGAGAAATAGTATTATATATATATGTGTGTGTGTATATATATATATATATACACTGTATATGATGTGTGTGTATGTGTATACTTGTCATTCAAGTATGCATGTGTTTATTTATTTAAATGTACCATAGTGTGAAGTATTTTTTTCCATATATAGTATATATATATCATTTTCTATTCATTGATATATAGATTTTTTTTATATAAACGAAAATATATATATATATGTCTACAGTCAATTAATGTATTTGTAGATATATAGATATGAAGATATATATTTTAGATACATAGTTGACTTGGCACAATGACTTCATACAATAATGCATTTAAATAAATACTTACATGATATGTGTGCAAATACATATACTGTATATTGCATGCATATGCAGTACACCGCGTGAATATCAGATTTAAATGTATGAATTCCCCGGTGCGTCTTCTTGTTTCTGTTTTCATATATCTGGGACCCCTGGGTCTCTTTGATATTTGATTGATCCCTTTTGGTACGAATAACTGCGCTCTGAATCTGTTATTATATGAGTCATGTCATCTCTCACACTTTATCTATCTCTGTTGTTTTGTTAGTTGAATAAGCTGGATTCCACTCCCGGGTACTCTCACGCTCGCTGGGCCTCTGACCATCTCGTCCTTGAGACGTTTATTTTATTAGCAGCTCTGGTGTTCTCTTGCTGCTATTTGTTTGTATCATAAGGGAGTATTTCAGAGCCAGGTTGTAACAATTACTTCCACCAACGCCCAATTATTCAATTTTTGTTTTGTTTTCTGTGTTTTGTGTATTTTTTTCTCAGTTTTGGTTTGATTGGCGTAGATCTTCTTTTTTTCTCCTTTTTCCAAGGTACTGTGAGTCATGAAAACACGTGTTTTTTAAACCGTCGCTGTGTATGCAGTTACACCGCTGATTTATGGTTGGAAGAGCAAATATTGTTGTGCGATCCTTGGAGAGTTTCAGGCAGCCATCTCAGTGTTCCCATGTGCCCTGGGCTCTACACAAGTATTCAGCTTTGTTTGGGAGGCCTGTTTCAAAGCTGGAAAGCTCTCCCTGGCCTTGTGTTTCTTCCTCTTCCCCTGCCGTACCCACAGCAGATGCTTCTGATAGGCCACGCTCTCTGTTTGAGATGTGTAAGCAGGGGCTTGATTGAGTATAAACCTGCTCCCTAATTTGGGTAACAACAATAACCTGTATTTACATTCGTGAGTGGAGATAAAATAGAGTTTCCCCAGAAAAGGATTCAAGCACATGGCCTGCTGCTAAATATTGTGTTAAAGCTTACGGAAAAAAGGGAAATGTTCTCTTCACTGTTGTTTTTTTTGTAGCTGATGTGTGAGAGACAACATAAAGGCCTCACTCTTTTTTTCCACCCTGGCCGAGTTGGTTGTTCTGGCCGGGCTAGAGCAATGTGGTCAAGGTCTTTTCTCTTTGTGTCTCTTGTGGTAGCCGTAGAAACTAACTATCTTGGGGCAACCGGTTGACCTCTGGCGGGGTACGTGTTTATGTGTATGTGCACGTGTGTGCGTGTGTGTGTTTTTGTGTGCAGATGTGTGTGTGTGTGTGTGTTTTTGTGTGTGTGTGTGTGTGTGCGAGCACATTCTTGTCTCCAGTTGTATATGTAAAAGAGCCGTGGGGAGCAGTGAAGTGTTGGTGACATGTGTGTGAGTGTTTGTGTGTGTGAGTCAGTGGCTGCTACTACAGGACTGAGGACTCTGTGGCGCTGTCATAACCGTGGGGCCACACAGACTAGCATGTCACCCTGCTTACCGACCTTGGAGCCAATAGAGCACAGGCTCAGCATTCATTCTTGTATTTTATGTCTCATTAGATAGTTTTTATTTATTGATCCAGTCGAAATGCTGGGCTTTCAGATATTTTTGAGCAAATCCTTTTTTTGCACGCAAATCTCGTTTTATGTTGTGTGTGCGCATGGTCTGTGGCTTGTGTAATAACAATACTATTATTGTGTTGAGACGTTATTAATACTAATATTTCAATACTAGCATGCATTTTATGTGTGTGCTTAGTGAGAAGCCACAAGATAGTATTTGCTGTGGGGGAAATGATGGTGGAGGTGGAGATGATGGTGGTGGTGGTCTCTGCTGTGGAGACCCCTCCAGGTCCAGAGTAGCCCTAGTGGGACCCTCCTGACAGCCCACTTGTCAGTGTTTACCTATAAGTACAAACACTGGGAGAAGTGTTTAGTCCTCCGGGGGGCCCGCTGATTGAGCAAGAACGTGGGAGCTGTTTTCATAAGTCTCAGCAGCAGTGGTAGCATTCTCCCCAATAGCCCCCCACACACCCACACACACACACCCACGGTCTATCCCCCGGCCCCTGTTTCCTCCCCCTAACCTGTCAACCATGCCCCCTTA
>OOFH01112841.1:0-12729 GCA_900323355.1 Merlangius merlangus
CGAAGCTGCGATCTCCTCCATCGGCTCTTCTTCACACGGCAGCGGTTGCTCCAGAGGAAGGGCTGGGTGAACGTCATGGCCTGAGCGATTTGATGCTCTTTTATAAACAGACTCCCTTCTTGGCAATCCCCAGTTGTTCCACTGGAAACGGGAGGGTAGGAGACCAGATTTTCAGTCGCTTGATATGACCTTTGGTTTGGCCCTTCATCCCTGCGAACCGCTCAAATCCACTTCTTCCTTAGACTCAATTCAGTCTGGAATCCATGAAAACTTAAGTAGGGTTGGCATTGTTTGTTAGATGTACAAAGTGGAACAGAGCAGTGACATCTAGCCTTTTTTTTCAGCCATTGTTGAACTGCGCCGGAAGTGTTCATGCACAACGAAGACAAATCCCGCCAATGGAACCCGGAAGCGTGATAATCCCCTATTGCCTAGTCGTTGTTTATTGTTAGCTACATTAGCCTCTTTAGCAAACCAGCCCAAAAACAAACAACACAACTTCACATTGTATGGCACACACAAGACCATGCAATGTATAAATTGGTGACCGGGATAAATTAGCAATGTAATTGCGACATTAAAATGATCTATGTGGTACAAATACAAAAAAATAATAATCTTCACGGGCGCAGCCATTTTGTTGAGAGCGTCATCACTGCTCTCGGTCTACTCTCAGATTTTTGAAAGATGAAGACAAAAAGGCGGCGTGCCTTCGAGAAATGCCGCAAGAAAGCTGGGAGACCTTCGACTTTCGACTCGGAAGTCTGGCGTTCGAGGATTCAGGAACACACCATGAGTTAGCAAGAGGCGGGATAAGTGCAGCCTGTCACTGTTAGTTTGCTTGGTTTGACCACAGACAAAATGGAGGCAGAACGGGCAGAAAGAAGAAATGCGTTGCAAACGACTGCAGTACAGGAGAAGGAGAGTGTATTTCTTGGCTTAATTTTACAAATAAAACACTGGGACAAACGTAGTGGATTTCTGTGTTTAACCGAGAAAACAAGGACAGAAGGACGTGACCCTATAATGTTCAGCTAACTGTTCAATAATGGTAATAAAAAATATATTTTCTATCTATCGATATCACGTGTAGCCGTGAACTCATTTATCTGATGATGTTTACTTTTAGGATATGAATAGACCTATCTTTTAGCGTTCATCACAAATGAACAGAAAAGCAGTGCCGACATTTAAATAATTTTTAACCATTCAGTGAACAAAAGATAACAGGCTGATTTAGGTCAGGATTCCCGCTTGGACTATTGTTTTTGTGGGAGTTTGACAGTTCTGGACATTGTTTGGTTTAGCCATGGTGTTTTAGTCATGTGCGGGGTCACGGCCATGTCCTTTTTTAAGGACTACTTCCTGCCTTTGCTATTTTTTCCCGCCATTTTCACTGTTCACCTTTTTCTAATTTTGTGTCAATTAGTTTGAATATTTAAACCCTGCCTTTTCAGTTAACTTTGTCAGATCGTCACAGCGTGTACTATATGTTACCTGACTGCCACGTGAGTGAGACTAGCTTGAAGCTCTTAGTTGAGAGATTTAAAAGTTTAAAGTTTTTTCCGGTTCTGAACCCTGCTTGTTTGTGACAAGCAGGGTTTTTTGGGATTATCAGCATGTCTACGAACCCTGCCTGTACCTGGATTGAATAAATTAATTTCAATCACTCCAAAAGTTATTCTGATCTGCACTTGATTCCCGTTCTGAGTCGTGACAGATTATCATCATGATGCAGAAGCGTCATCAACACGCCCACTCAGGTTGTGTGTGTTTTACTCCTCATTCACATATACAGTAATTTACATTTCCTGCAGAGAAAATATTACATCAGGGGTAGTATTATTCAAGACATTTTCAGGGTACTAGTGTCATAATATGTCGTTCACTCATACAGACACACACTTACATGTGTGTCTGAAAGCAGCTAATATGAGAGCATTTAATTACATTTCATGGACAATTTATGGGTTACAGGGGTAATTGTTCAATGGAAAGTGTAGTATACAATGCATGCATATTTAGTGTTCAATAGCTTTCACTGTTATTCAGGGCTGAAGTGCATTGACATTTAAAAAATGCATGGCAACTACTATTGGTTAGTTGAAAATAATAACAGCTGAAAATTGTGTTCATTTACAGAAGCACCTTAGTGAAATCAACTAAGTGAAAAGACTCATTCCATTTAATTTCCTTCCCCTTCCATTTTTATTCTGTAAACACAATGAATGTGTTGAATCTGCCCCTCCTAAACATACCTTTGCCACTTGCCACTTGACCACGCCCACCTCACCTGTTGGGAGAGGGGTGGAGCCTATAAATTGTTTGTGCACACTTTAGCTCTTGCTTAGCACTCGCCTCCAGCCCGCTCATGTATCCTGTGTGCGTCAGTAACTAAGTAATTAACGTGAGTTAATCTATTAATTTGATTGTCTTTGGTTAATGACCATATTCCTTTGTTGGATGGTTCATGACCATATTCTTTTGTTGGTTTGGTTCATGACCAGATTTCTTTGTTCGCAAGATGTGTGCCTTTGTTCATTTGTTCAATTGATGTGTTTGATTGTCTACTTCTATTATCTTTTTGTTATCTCCTTTATGCAGCACGCAATGATGAGTTAGGTTGATGCAAGACAAAGCATCAAGTAAATGAAAAGAATAAGAAATAAACCAAATTGTGCTGCCTCAAACCCTGCCTCCTCCCTGCACTTATTCATCACCCTTACCACTGTCTTCTGACCGAGACACTGCCTGCTCGCCAAACCTCACTCCACCCGACTCATAATTTTCACCACTTGCATCCTACACTAAGTGTAACAGCTAAGGCAGCAACCTACCTAACTTTAGTGAAATAAAGCATGGGCTTGTGTGCGGGGGGGTGGAGGGAGAAGGGAGGGTGCTGTGAGGGCAAGATTGCGTATTGTACATTGGCTACCTGATGTGAGAGTTTAATCTTTTATGTATTTATTTTTACCAGAAGAATATGTCATTGAGATTAAAAATTTGCTTTAAATGACCTGGCCAAGCAGAAGCCTACAGTCAAACAAGGAGTAGAGTAATACTAAGTTTGAGCAACAAAGTGTTAAGACATTTCAGTAGGCTCAGTCAACGGCACTTAAGTAGGCAGGAAGCCTTAAAAGCGTCCCAGTGCAATCACACAGTCTCTTGCCTTTTTGCTGCATGCACGTCGTTTCTCCCCCCGTGCACAGCGATGGACGGAGAGTGTTAAGCCTGTTTGTTTCTATTTAGCACTTACCTGTTAACTTCTGTCACCTGTTGCTCAGACCGCATTGCCCTTTTAGTACATGTCAGTTTTTATATCACCCCTTCATGTTTCATGTTTCAGGTCACTGACGTGACCTAAAGGGTTGCTGTGGCCAGTAAGAAGCCTCGCTACGGGTAAGCGAAGCACACTTGCTTTGTTGTATTTTACATACTCTTAGCCATGGCATTTGTAATCTTTTTAATCTGTAGAGGGGAAGTTCCTCACCCTTGCTTTCTGACTTGGTGGGCACACAGGCAGGACTATTGTGTGCATGTGTAGGACGCTCATATGAAGTAGGCTCATATTTTATCTTTCCAAATGCATCCCTTTTAAAAGGGACCAGGCCACCCACTGTTTTCAATCGCTATTTTATATTTTCTTTCTGTTTGTTTTCTTTTGCATGCCCATATTAGTATCTATTTTTTTAATTTGAATTGTGTAACTCAGATTACTCTCCTTCTATATCGCAGGGATCTCTGTACAAAGCTGGGCCTGTGGTGACGCATGTCCAGGCTTGCTGTGATGGGACTGCACGGTATGTACTGCTAAATACACATTTTTACTGTTTACTTTCTGTTCTGAATATTTAGTAGGCAGTGCTTGCTTTTCCCTTTTGTTTGGTGTTTGCTTTTGTTGCTTTAGTTTATTTAGTCTTCCACAGTGGCTAGACAGCGTGCACGTGCGGATCAGACCTTTTTTTTATACCATAAGGAGGGTAAGCTGTAGTCAAGTGAGGCTAGTACAATTACTAGTGAGACTGCTTCAATTGCATCCCTCTTTTTAGATGTTTTTTAACCTAGTCAACCTTTTTTCAATAAGTAAGAATATATTTTTGCACCAAATCATGCCTCAAGTCATTGTTCATGCCAAGGGAAGACACATTGGCAAAAGCGACACTCATAGTTGAAAGTGACAGTTCCTCCTGCCCTTAAATTGGAGGTGGTGTTGTCAGGCATAGAAGGTAATGTCTTCCCTATGGTTACCACGGGGACCGCCTTCCATTTAGACACAACGCCACACCGACATTAACGTCTAATTGTCGTAGTGGCGGCACTTCCATTGTTTTCAAACGTCCCACCGCTCCGACAATTCCTGTTTCCGTGGTCGGAGTGGCGGTACTTTACTTTTGTTCAAACGTTCGGCCATTCCGACATGAGGTCATTAATATAAATTGCATTGCTATTATCATTGTACTTGTAATTAATGAATATGATTATTTCTTAGTTGCATGCGCTTGTAGTGTCCTACACTGACATTCTTCATTGGTGTATGGGACAGTCCCGTTTTTGAGTTGCGTGTCTTGTGTCCCAGCAAAAGCCTGTCGGGACACTAAAAGGTCCTGGTTTCCACCATCCACTATAAAATGTCCCCTTTTGTCCGCGATTACCTAGCCAACGTGCTCTCATTATAGCCCGATCATTAACTAAACAACCCACCAATGTGAGAGGGCATACGCAACAGGGATGATCACACAGTGGAATGCTGCGTGATTTAATCTACACAGTGGAAAGCGCTCCTCCACTGGGCGGACGAGCACTAGCCAGAGATGTTGGCTCATTTCAGAAGCAGGGAGATTACAAGACAAAGATCAATGTATAATATGCCGTGTGCTGCCTGAAACTAATGCTCCCGTTGAACTGGTCTTTATTCCATCATGAACAATACTTGAAATGACGAGATGAACCGCATGACCATTCCCACCTTAAAGGCGTTGCTTATCTCACAGGCCAATTTTGATGACACCTGTCCCCAATTCCACAGCAGCAGGCTGTCAGCATACTCGGCATGCAGCAATTTCACTCCTACAAATATGTGGAGGCTAATTTGAAGAGCTCGGTGTTGAGGTCATGTTTTCGGAGCTCTTCGAGGTTGACGTCTGGTTGCGCACGCACGCACGCGCACACATGGATCCAGAACGCGATCCCTTTTAGTGAAAACCTATAGGTAAAAAAAAAAGTTGGGGGATATTGTATAACAGCCAGTATGTTTAACGGACTTCCCTTCTATGCGCAAAAATTGTTGGTTTATTTTTATTGATCCCCTTCGAGAATTTGTGTGGAAAGGGGTGGGTCTGGGGCGGGCTATATTCTTGTCTTTCTCCATTGTAAAGCGCATTGTATTGCCTTTGGGCCGATATGAAGTTAACTGTGCCTATTCCTTGATTCGTTCTGCCACGGCACTCCAAACTCCAATGTTCGGCCAATCCACTCCAGTAGTGGTCCTGCATTGAGTTTAAATCCATCTGTATCGAATCTATGGTCCAGTTTTAAGTTTCATAGAATATTTATACATTCCCAGGGCATGTTAAATAAGTGCACGCCCCATGCTTGTAACACTTGTAAAATCCAGTCGTCAATTGATGGACTGGGTTATTTCATACATCATCCCAACCAAAATTTGGAATCAATCAAATAAAGTACAGATCAATTATACTGAAATGGCTAAATTTTGGTAGAACACATTTGAACAAATATTTATGATCCCCCAATGTTGACCTGAAGTTGGCGCCACTGATTGATAGACAGAATGGCGGTACTGAAAGGTGTCGGAATGGCGGCATGTCAAAATGGCGGCATGTCCGAGTGGCGGCATGTCGGACTGGCTGCATGTAACCGGTTACCACATTACATTTTAGCAGCAAAGTGTAGGATTGTGGTGGACTCTATAGACATAATTCACCATACTGGGTTATTGACATGTTTTCTGTGTTATTGGGACGCTGTCTCTTTAAGATTGTGCAAGTTGTTTGTTGATTTGCCGGTCGGTGCGATGTTTGAATAAAAATAAATGAAGGGAGGAATTTTTCCTTCACTTTTTTATTGTTATTTCTACAGTCTATAGACAGAAGGTATTACCTGGGAGAGTTTGTCGATGGCTGGGCCATTTAAAAAAAAGTCGGTAGGGGGGAGGGGGAGACATCAATATCGCAAGACATGCGGGATGCTGAAGGGGGTGAGTTATATTTAAAAAAAAAAATAAAAGTTTGGCAAAAAAGTGTAGTCTATAGACGTAACGTCTCTGCGTGGAGAGAGCCGACGGTGAGGCTGTTATCTCGATCTTGCCTATGTCTTGCAACGTCTGTGTCAATGTGTGTGTGTTGTTTCTGCGTGTGCATCATAGTTTCCGTTGTCTGGTTATTACCGGTCATTGACCGGAAAAAAATTAGTAGGACCGAAAATTCTAAATGTCTCCGGTCAGAATGACCAATGGAAATAATTCTCTCTGCACAATTTGAATTTTGTTTAAATATGCTACAGTGGTCATTTTTTTAGCCAAATCTTGTAAAACAATGCGGGTCGGGCCGATATTTCCCACCACTATCCTTGAGCCGGGTAAGGCCTGGCCTTTGATCGAGCGATTGGGTTTTTTGGGGTTTTTTTTAATCATTGATTTATTGGCCTAATCTGAGGAGAAATGTATGCCATAAACAGAATTATTATAGGCCTTTATTACCCGGGGCTTCTCAATGGCGTGGAACGCTCCGTTCCCTTGCATGGGTAGTAGTCCGGTAACGTGTCAACCCCAGCGTCTTCCGTTGCTAAGTGACGGCAACGTCTTTGGCAGACTATTTCACTGCTCATCAACACTAACGAATGCTGGTAACGATTAAATTATAAAAAGACAAACCATATGAAGTTATTTTTTCGCTTTGGCAATTAGTCGTGTCATAAACGGGATAATGTGTAGAACGTCGCCGGTCACTATCGAAAATATGCCCCTTCAGGGCGAAGCAAGACACCTTCTCTGCGCGTCAGTGTCCTGTTCGCCCTGTCGGGGCTTAATTTCCCGGCGTTGTATACATTGTTCCTTACATATATATTTAGCAGAGTAGGCCTAAGTAACAAATGTGTACAAAGTTACATATGTATTAAAAAAAATGTCCTGTTGAAATCAGGCTCATCATTACAGTTAATGTGTCGGGCCAGCCCGGGCTCGGACAGAACGTGCACGGCTCGGACAGAACGTGCACGGGCTTGGGCCGGGTCGGGCTTGATTTTCTGGGCCCGATCTAAGCTCTAATAAAGTCTGCTCAGTGAAGCCGCCTTGAGGAAGGAAAAGTCAAGAGGCTCATGCGCATTGCAAGCAGCAGAGACACTCTCGATACATTTGACTTTAAATCAGCAGCGGTTAAATCACGCTTCACAGATGCCAAATATCAAAAGAAGTAAAAAAAAAACAACGTTAAAATGAAACCTTCCAGGTCACATGATGACCGGCACCAATTTTTTCTAGCGGAAACACTGGCGTGCGTGTGTGTGTGTGTGAGCTGCAGGCTGCTTGGCACATGCGCACTTGACCAAGTGTTGGGGAGTAACTTGTCCGACAGCCGGCCTGCTATTATATAGTAAGATATTTTCAAACTGCTCTTATTCTTGGCTAGTAGGGACCAAAGGGGCCTGGACACGACCTTGTGGCTATACGTACACCGAGGGGTTGATGTGCTAAAGCATAATTTGTATATTTCAGCGGGAATACAACTTTCCTACCTGTGCTTCACTTTGGTGGTCTCGTTCATCAAATAGATCATCTTAGGACAAACACAGCTCATCACATGAATCACATGAGTCTGTTACTTGTGTGAACCAGGGCACGGTTTGCAGACAAAACCATTAAAGATAAGTCTTCGAGCTGACGCCATTGTGAAAAGCTTCTATTCATCGACCCAATGCATCTACATGCTTCCCCATGTTTGCTTATCGGCTCTGGGTATAAACTCACCACTGTACCCTATATGGTCGGACTCAGGTGGCCCTCTTGCTTGTATTTGTGCAGGCATTCTTGGACTGGCTCCTTCATACCTGTCAAGGCTATTGCACTCCCAGGACAACCTCTGAATGACTCTATTGGAATTAGGAAAAAATGCTTTTAGTCGCTCTGCCCCTTCCACTTGAAACAATCTCCAAGAAAACCTTTAATGGACTGCTTTCATTTCAATGAACAATTAGAGTTGATTGGAGTCATTAAAAGTAGCATGGATCATGCATTAAAAGCCTGTCTGGATCAAATTTGTTGCACAAGACTTGTGCAACAGAAGACTATTGTGGACGTGATTTATGTTGTGTTATGTACGTGTTTAATGTTACGTTATGTACGTTATGCCCCTCTGGGGTCACGTGGTAGAAAAATACCTTGATGTGTAAATCTGTGCGAACGGATTTGTACTTCCAATCTGTGCCCATGGATTTGGTTGGTTCTCCACAGCAGGCATTCCCCTGAAGCCTTCTGACAGCTAACTGGTCCTACACAGGCCTCATGCATGAGTGTAAGTTACATTCAAGATGAGGCCCGTTAATAATAAACAATATTTGGTTAGCAGTGAACTGAGATATCTACATTTACAACAAAATCATAAAAAACAGGTAAATCAGTGGTTGGATTTGCTCTAAAGCACATGAGAAGATCTAACATGAGTGCAAAGCCAACGTATCTGTACAGTCAAATGTGAAAAGATAAACTTCAAACTGTAAAGATGCCAGTCTAAATCAGATATGCATTCGCCGTCACAATGCTTAATTGGGGAATCCCTGATGTGTAGAACAAACTTAATTCATGCGCATGGATAGGGAATCAAGGTATTTGATTACCAATCCGTTCGCACAGATTTACACATAATGGTATTTTTCGACCATGTGACCCCAGTGGTAAAGTGGAAGCAGGGTATTGGCCCAATCCAGATGTGATGTGGAGTCCTTGATGTATGAAGGATTGCTCGAGCTGCTGCCATCTGACGCGGCAGAGATATGGCTCAGGTAAATGCTCTGAGACCGAGCAGGGAATGGATTGCAAAGAGGCTCCATCAGACGCAAGTATAAAATGAATGCACCTGACAAAATAAAAACACAGCTGGTTCTGTTGGTTATAGTAAACGGATTTTTACAACAATTCTGCCGACAAATGTTTTCAATGACGCTATTGCAGTTCCAGGTTTGTTATTAAATGTATTCTGTTGCTCGCTTCTTTTACATTTCCGGTTTTAAACCCTAAACTGCCCCCCCTATTTACATCATAACCTCCACCGGTGTCCTAACGGGGCGATACCAACCTTAAGGGAGGTGGCAACAGAAAAGTATAAGCCAGGCTAAACAGGGCAACACAAATACAGTGAGAACTGGTTATGATTCACAATTTGCACAAATCGTATACAAAATAAAGTGGTGTAGATGGTTAGATGGAAATTGAGACAAAAGAAGAGGGGAAATGATCCATTGTAGTAAGAAATATATTGAGTGGGAAATATAGAAAGCAAGGATACGTTGAAAGGTATATGCAGGCCCAACGATGAAGTAACAATGGGATCAATGAGAGACATCGCAGAACTGGATTGAGAGGGAACTGATGGTAGGCAGAAGATAATATGTAAAAAAATTTATAATGCAAGCTCCATCAAGGTCATTTAAGTGTTTTGTGTATTGCTCTCATACATTGAGTCTATCGTCATGAAATTGTATGCCTATATGGAAGCTCACAATGCACCTAAAGTTAAAAGATCTTTAGACTGATGCGAAGGTCAATAATTAAGTGAAAAGGGGTATTTCTCTGTTGTCATACCTGAACGTCTGAAAGTATCAGTTGAAATGTAGCTTGGACGTTGTTTCCTACATGTTCAGAAGTGGTCCCACTCCTAGATTAACTGTCCACAAATGAAAAAGGGTTGAACTATGTATTGAGAAAGGTCCTTTATATGGACGCATGCAATTTGTCACAGCAATCTCACTTCATGCTAGATTAATTTCCACTGAGAAGTCCGGATCTATGAAAGGTTATGTATGTATACTATTAACTAGCTTTGCCTTGGGGTTACCCAAGACATTGTAGCTGATGCTCTTTCCATTTGTATCCTGTTCATTCCTTCCCCACCATGTTGTTCAGCCATTAATACCTCAAAACACAGAGGATGAAAATAGATGAAAACATGTACCTCTTTTTACAGCCCTTTTTTTTCACAGCATAACAACTTCAAAACATATTTCTCTGATTTGTCTGTTTTCACACAGTAGGGTGCAACAGCCTTTCGCTTCCCCCTCTGAAAGGTTCTAAATGACTGTGGCACGGGAAAACCTCTCTCTCGCTCTCTCTCTCTCTCTCTCTCTCTCATCCCCACTTGTGACAACCTCTGAAGATAGATGGTTTCATGATTGGCTGTATCTCCACTAAAAATATATATATAAGAGGTAGTGTTAAAGTGAGTGTGCGAAAGTCAGTGTCTCTCGGTAGGCCCTTGCTTTTCACAAAATCCAATTTAGAAATTGATTATATCAATTCCACCTTCACAACTGTTACTAGAAATGACTTGCAATCAGAGTGACTGATGTAGTCCACATGTCGAATTCTGTAGCCTAATGTCCAGCCATTGCATGTATAATTTCATCTAACAAAATGCTACCCAGCTCATTGTAGAACGAAGACGCGACTATTTTACAATTCATAATTGCGTTATGAATGGGTAGCACTGTTTAACGTATCTGGGCTCCATCAGTCCTCCTGTGTAACAGCAGTGCACCTGGGGGTGGACTGGGCCAGGGACCGGCGGCAGAAACTAGAAACGGCAAGGAGCGCAGAGTCGCTCCTTGTTTCCTGTTCCAATGAAGAAAACGGTTTTGTGAGAGTCGATGAAACTTTCGTCAGTGGACTTTATTAACCGCATTCCTACAGTGGCCAGCCTACAAGGTGTTGATATGAAACCTTTACAGACACTTTTTTAAACTTTTCTACTGCTTTCCGAGTTTGCGTTCAATTATGTGCTTACAGATCCCCAGCTCAATGATTGTGATTGGTCTATACAAATTTGAAGCAAAAAAGTAAAACGACCGTGCACTTCACCGGATTTGAGCTTTACAGTCAGACTGTAGACATAAATTGAAATCTCTGATTTGTGAGACTACAAAAACATCAACACATCTTTAAAGAAAACAATAATAAACCAATGAGCCAAAAGAGTCTGCTTTTATTGGTGAGCTGAGCAAAATGATCTGATTCATGATAAAAGGCAGGCTGCCCATCACTTGTTTGACATGGGCCAGACTGCCCATCACTAGTTTCAGATGGGCCTGTATCATCCACCCCTGTCACACTGACAGATCCCTGGACCAATGGAGTCAGAGATGCACCTTGAATGATGCCAATCTACTGAACCACAATCAACTTCTCTGCTCATGACGTATATTTTCACCTCGTCAACATCCTGAAATAATAAAGTAATAGATCCATTACTGCATTTTATTGCCATTCCTTGCTTTTCCATTCTATTTCAGGCTTTTTAATACAGTTTGGAGATACAGGGATAACAGCACAGCATGGTGTTTGGTTTGCTTTTGGAGGAGGATTTGCTAAGTCTAGGTGGGAGCTATCTCCCTGATTTGAAAGAGAGAATGGTGCAGTTCAATTAAAGGATATTGATGCCAACATCCCCAATGAAATAGCCCACAAGCAACCAAAGATTTTTTGTTTTTTTCTACAGAACCAATGACGATTAATTAAGTTGTATCGTTTTTGTACCTACCAAGAGAACGGCCAAGAAATTACAAATTGATTTAAATATACGTTGTCTGCCTAGTTTTTCGAGATGTACGGCATCTCAAGAGTTTTTTTTCAGTGGTCTCAGCTGCTATAAAATCGACTGTAGTTTTAGAGTACATGCATGTTTCAAATACAAACAAACAAAAGCATATCGCCCTATGTGCTGCCATACAAAAAAATAAGCAAAATAAACAGCTGAATTTCCCCATTACAACAAGAGCACTCTTACACCGTTGCATTACACCATCAACAGACTGCCAGCGGAGAGATGGAAGCCCCTTTCTGTACGTTACAACCTGGCCTGACTCAGAGTGGGGGTCCGAGTGGGACCCATCAGTGACAGTACGGCAGTCAGGGTGGGATGGAGACGGGGTGGGGGGCTGCGGTCAGCTGATCGATACAATGGGGTCGGCCCAGGGTCACCGCCCCCCCCTCCCCCTTCGATCCGTCTATTAACCCCTTCCCTAAGTGATGTGGAGAATGTAAACCCCTTCACCTTTATGAGCCGTAGCACTTTTTAAATAAGAATCAGCGTCTAGGGAGTCCAGCCGACCTTGTCATGACCCCGCTCACCTCTTATTCCACCATCACTCGGGGCCAATGAGGCAGAAGAGGGGAGGACAGGGGATTCTATGAGGTAAGAAGAATGGCTCTGGTTTAGCAGAAGGTGAGCATGCACCATTAAAAAGAACGTCTTGGATGTCGCCTTCAGCTCGTCTCGTCGTCCCTTTACAAGCTCTATGATCTGCCCGGACACGCTGTTTATGAGGCTTAACAGACGCAGGCCAGTTGACCCGTCACCACGGCCCGCTGTCCCGTCCCAATACAAACAGCTTGTGTGAGCTGATTCATAACTGCTGTCAACGGTCTCATCTCTTTGTTGCCGCTGCCCCTACAATGGTTGATACGTACAAAAGCATCAAAATTGAAATATTTTGGAACTGTGT